>CM042318.1:0-82500 GCA_023566125.1 Zingel zingel
ACTTAACGATACAAATTATTATAAGAAATTAGAAAAACCTATATATAAAGAGACTGTACCCTTGATTAAAAAAATTGTGGAATCATTATATAATAAGAAATTTATTAATCATAAACAAAAATCATACCTTCTAGGCAGCAGTGACCCTCGAATCAGACTATTTTATATGTTACCCAAGATTCATAAGAAAAAAGAGGACTGGAGTGTTCCTTTTAGAATTCCTCCTGGGAGGCCCATCGTGTCAGACTGCGACAGCGAGAGTTACTACACCGCAGAGTTCATTGATTATTATCTGAACCCCCTTGCTAAACTCCATGCCAGCTATGTTAAGGACACTTATGATTTTATAGACAAAGTTAAACAGGCCTCCTTGCCCCCTAATTGCTTTCTCTTCACGCTTGATGTCGAATCCTTGTACACTAACATTGAAACAGCCCAGGGCCTTATGGCTGTCAGAAAAATATTCCATAAGTATCCAAACAGCAGACGTCCCGACAAAGAGATACTGCAATTGTTAGAAATTAATTTAACCAGAAACGATTTTGAGTTTGATAAATTATACTTTTTGCAAATAAAAGGGACAGCGATGGGAAAACGGTTTGCCCCCGGGTTCGCTGATATATTTATGGCTGACTGGGAGGAAGGAGCTTTGGCTAAATGCCATAAAAAACCTCTACATTATTTGAGATACCTTGACGACATCTGGGGGGTGTGGCCCCATTCTGAAGGGGAATTTAAGGAATTTTTGATCACTCTCAACAACCATAACCCTTCTATTAAATTGAAATCCACCTTTAATCCTGATTCAGTAGATTTTTTAGACACTACAACTTTCAAAGGAGAGGACTTTAAAGAAAAACTCAAATTAGATGTTAAAGTTTTTTTTAAGGAGACAGACACCCACGCATTGTTGTTTAGATCTAGTTTCCATCCAAGACACACTTTTGCTGGACTGGTTAAATCCCAGCTGCTGAGATTCAGCAGAATTTGCACTAGAAACCAGGATTTCATACAGGCAGTCAAGGTGCTGTTCTCCAGTCTCGCCAACAGAGGGTACTCACGCTCCATGCTTCGCCAGACATTCAAAACATTTAGAGAAACAAAACCTACTTGTCTGGATACAATTCTCCCTGTTATCACCACCTACTCTACAACTAATATTCGTTTTATGAGAGTGATCAAAAACAACTTTTATGAGTCTGGGGGTAACACTTTATTCCTTAAGGATTATAGGGTCATTGCAGCCTTTAGGAAAAATAAAAATTTGAAAGATATATTAGTTAAAGCAAAATTAAAACCATTGAAGGAACCTAAAACTAAAGCAAATACAGAATTTTTCAGATATTTTAGATTTGTGAAAAATCAACATAGTGGTGAGGTTTTTCCCACCCAGAAAAATACAAGGGCACAGTCAAGGAATTGTGTTTATTTAATAAAATGTTCACAATGTTTCATACAATACGTTGGGGAAACAAGAAACACGATCCTCACCAGATTTGCACAACACAGATACAATATTCAGAAAAAGAAAAATATACAAGTTCCTCTGGTCAGACACTTTATCCAGCATGGCTGGGCGAATCTCACAGCCACCATTTTGGAATGCAACCCCAATTGGTCCACAACTCAAAGAAGAAGAACAGAAAAAAACTGGATATTCAAATTGGGCACTTTAATACCGGGGGGCCTCAATGAGAGGTGAGAGGGGCCTGGCTATCCCAACAAGCATGGTGAATGCATTTACTCTGCCGCTTTCAGCGTCAGAGTTCCTCTCCTAACCCTAACCCTAACCCCCCTAACCCTAACCCTAACCCCTAACCCTAACCCCATGGCTGGGCGAATCTCACAGCCACCATTTTGGAATGCAACCCCAATTGGTCCACAACTCAAAGAAGAAGAACAGAAAAAAACTGGATATTCAAATTGGGCACTTTAATACCGGGGGGCCTCAATGAGAGGTGAGAGGGGCCTGGCTATCCCAACAAGCATGGTGAATGCATTTACTCTGCCGCTTTCAGCGTCAGAGTTCCTCTCCTAACCCTAACCCCCTAACCCTAACCCCCTAACCCTAACCCTAACCCCATGGCTGGGCGAATCTCACAGCCACCATTTTGGAATGCAACCCCAATTGGTCCACAACTCAAAGAAGAAGAACAGAAAAAAACTGGATATTCAAATTGGGCACTTTAATACCGGGGGGCCTCAATGAGAGGTGAGAGGGGCCTGGCTATCCCAACAAGCATGGTGAATGCATTTACTCTGCCGCTTTCAGCGTCAGAGTTCCTCTCCTAACCCTAACCCCCCTAACCCTAACCCTAACCCCCTAACCCTAACCCCCCTAACCCCTAACCCTAACCCTAACCCTAACCCCCTAACCCTAACCCCTAACCCTAACCCTAACCCAATAAACACTTTGAGACCAGTGGGTGGGGGGGCTTCAAGGAGGGGCTGAGGGGCGTTGGGGATGCTTCCATTTAGTGGTTTGTGCATTTTCTTTAATTTATCCTAACCCCCAACCCTAACCCCTAACCCTTACCCGGAGGGATGGGCCTCCCCCTCTCTCCCCCCGTCTCCTCCAGACAGAGGGATGGGCCTCCCCCTCTCTCCCCTCGTCTCCTCCAGACAGAGGGATGGGCCTCCCCCTCTCTCCCCCCATCTCCTCCAGACAGAGGGATGGACCTTCCTCTCTCCCCCAATCTCCTCACCTCCTCTAAACAGAGTAGTAGGTGTATCTATCCCCTTTTCTTTTCGATGAAGAGTCTTCTTCAGATAAGAATCTCCATCATTCATGCATTTATTGGGTATAACTAGTCTTTAGGAAAGGGAAAATCGAGTGACATGCGGTGGCCCGTGCATACCTTTAGTCTCCATTCAACCACGTAGTCGTTGGACGCGTGGGGAGGCTACTGGGATCCGAACACACCTAACCCTTTTTCTCTCCTCTCTCTGATTTCTAACCTCTCCCTGAATTCCCTACCCTAACCTTAACCATATCCCACCTGGGCCCTGACCTCTGACCCCTAGCTTCAATTCCCATACAGATTATTTTAACAATAAACACTTTGAGACCAGTGGGTGGGGGGGCTTCAAGGAGGGGCTGAGGGGCGTTGTGGATGCTTCCATTTAGTGGTTTGTGCATCAAAACCTCGCAGCCTCTGGCTGCGAGGTTTTCTTTAATTTATCCTAAACTGATAGAGACATACCCCAAGCGACTTACAGCTGTAATCGCAGCAAAAGGTGGCGCTACAAAGTATTAACTTAAGGGGGCTGAATACTTTTGCACGCCCAATTTTTCAGTTTTTTATCTGTTAAAACAGTTTGAAATATCCAATAAATTTCGTTCCACTTCATGATTGTGTCCCACTTGTTGTTGATTCTTCACAACAAATTACAGTTTTATATCTTTATGTTTGAAGCCTGAAATGTGGCAAAAGGTCGAAAAGTTCAAGGGGGCCGAATACTTTCGGCACTGTAGTTAATTAAAGGGGACTGTCCACCACATTATAAACTAATAAACTAAACTAAATTTATATGAATTTCAATCGGTTTATGTAATTAGCCAATATTCTATTTTCTGACTTGGAGAAAGAAAAAAAAAGTACCAGAGTTTTAGTTTACGCAGTGATGAAAGAAATACTGAAGTTTGTACTGTAAACATTAAAGTAAAATAAATAAGTGAAAACATTTGCATGGTCGTCTTCTGACTCCTCAGAATACATCTGTAGTAAAATAGCTATTATCAAACAACGTGACGTATCCCTGCAGTGATTGGTCATCAGAAATCAAAATGTCCTCAGATCAGTGTGGATTTCATCAGAAGATGTAATGCTTCCTATTTCTTCAAACCTTCAAAATAAGATTCAGTGAATGTTTCCGTTTTCGTCACTGACGTTTGCTCCTGGAGAACATTCTCCGGAGGTTCTTTCTGAAGAACCAAAATGGAACCAAATGTTCAGAAATGACAGTCAATGATGATGTCACAGTCCGTGATGTCACAGTCTGTGACATCACTACGGCCGTAGTAACTATTGACGAGGTTAGTGTTGAGTCTCTACCGAGCGATAAAGGAAGACCAGTTTGGCATAAAGATCCTCCTTCAACTCCAGCTCCCGTCTCTCTCACCTGAGACAGAAAAAATCCAATCAGATCACAGCATAGCAACAAATTAGTTTATCAATCAGCTAAACTAATTACGTTGCTGAGTTAATAAAGTTTTACCAGAAAGACGTCCGTGCAGAGTTTGAGGATGCGGTTGACACACGGCAGCTCCTCGAACCATTTCTTGCATTTTCCCAGTAGCTAGGTGGTGACCAATGTGTAAAGTCAACCCGATCTCACAGAATTCCGTTAAATAAACACGGCCCCTTAAGTTAAGGAAAAGGTTGTGGGTGGGCTTACGGTTCCGTGACACGTGGGAAGAACGGGACAGAAAAGAAGAAAGCGACTTTAGGAAACTGGACATGCGGGATACGAACCCCGGTCTCCGGGGTTAAAGTCCTGTGTTTGACCCATCCTCCTTATGCGGATTTTCGGCCTTACATAGTACTCGCTACCGTAGTCGCTCTTAATGCTACGTCATCTTCTCATTGACTTTACATTGGCATTGTTTTCCGTGGTGGCCACACAGATTTTTCACACATTCCGCGCCACCACCACGTAATGCGCTGTTAACAATTCGTGATCATTTCACGTAATTCTGTGCGACCAGGCTGCGTAAAGTAGTGGGTCAATGAACGTGGTAGATTTTGTACCTTTTTCAGATGACATCAGATCTAGCCATAAACTATACAGAACCCCACTAAGCAATAGAAATTTACTCAAACTTTAGCATGCCAGCTTTAAACCTCAAAAAATCATCTTTAAAATTGGAATGCTTTTGAAGATTCACAGATACCCTGTATACAAAAGTTGAAGCTTTAAATAAAGACTTTGTTGTTACACTTTATTTACTGTTAAAAACTAAATAAAGATAGAAATGAAACCTTAATTTCCACAGATGTTTTATTGGGGTAACAGCAGCAGCACGACACAGGACTACATTTATATTCACTACAAATCATCAAAATAAACAGAAAAATAATTTCACATTAAGCCTTTTTCAGTCCAGTTCAACATCTGCTGTGGAAAGACTTGAGTAATAAATATGGTGTTGATGTTATGACAGTAAAACAAGTGTAAAAACAGTTACTGAAGTTCATGTTTGTCACAAACTGGACATTTCTGACGTTTAATGCTGTACTTTAGTAGTCATTTCATGTCTTGCTTTGCCTTTATAAAAAGGATGATCCCTTTTGCTCAAGAATACTGGAGTTACAGAAAATATCCCTTCATTTCACTTTTTTATTCACAGACAGAAACACAAATGTAAACACATAAGTTTCACCAATAAATAACATTCATAACTAATTTAATAAGTTATTTTTGTCTCTGTATGTACAATTGTATTCTTTTCATTGGGGGCATTTATCCCCCTGGAAACTAGCTGCAGTTGGTCTTATGTGTGTTACAGTTTAGTTTGGGTTAACAACACTTGAGTTTCTAACCAACTGGATTTAAAGAAATATTCAGTTTGCTGCACAATAAGAGATTTCTTTTGTTTCTCAAGTTGCAACTGTTTTATTTCACATAGTTGTTGAAACATTGCTATTTAAAAAATAGTGATTATAACAAGTTTAAGCAAAGACATGCACTGTCTGGGAACCATATATTTGTTTGGATGAAAAAACTAAGTTGCAATTTGGGAAACAACTGAAAAATCTCTTCAGATGAATATTTTAGGTTAGAAGAGACTTTAAGGATAAAGAGCAGCTTTAAGTATTGTTGAACCACTTTCTGGGGAACGGATGATTCCCACTGTGACTCGAATGCAAAGATGACATACAAAAATGTGCTACCTGGTAATGAGATTCTTCAGTCTGTCTTTTTAAGTATAAATATGCAGCAATGACTAAACCTTCACTCTGACAACACCACTAATTATTCTGTCTAACAGCCAGCTACAGATGAACAGAAAGTGGGATGTAAAGGAAGCAGTTGCAGTAAGATAAGCACTGGAGGGACAGAAAGGAGGAAAGATGGAAAGTAAAGTGAGGTGTGTTACTCTGTTTGGGGCACAGAGATGGCCGGGCCCTTGGGGTCATCGAAGCGGTCCATAGTGCGGAGCTGCATGATCATGTGCAGGCCGTAGGTGAGCACCAGGACCATGAGCAGACTGGTCATCAGACCCATCCAGATCCCAGGAGAGAAGAAGCCTGCACAGTCACTGGCATATGAGAACTCGCTGCCGCTCACGTTAAAACCCTGGATCTGTGGAGCGAAAGGTAAAACATTGTCACCATTATGCTCATTACATTTGTTCTAAGTTCACAGCATCATGACCACATGCATCAACAGTTAAATCCACTTCATCATCTCTTTTACTTTCATTAACCTACCAGTTCGGCAAATCACCTGAAAAACTGTAACTAACAGCTTACCAATGGATAAAGTTTGATTGCCAGACCTTTTAAATATCTATATATTATTTATATGCATCATTTATTCAATGTGATTATCCAAGTGCCTCTGTTTTACATAAACATCTCTGCTATATGTCAGAGCAGCGTGTACATCAGCTGATTGACAGTAACTAAACTTAACTAAATTAAAGTCTGCAGACTGTTTCATGGACAGCTACCGTCTCCAGTCAAAGCGTCCAGGGTTAGGGTGAAATCCAAAAATGATATAATACGGTTCAGGTTATACACGCATTATAAGAACTATTCATAATCTCTATAGTTGATTATTTGTTCCAATAATCAATAGATTATTTAAGTTCCATCCTTTTTAATGAGCTGAAAGTGCTGATTACCTTTCGACAAAGCCAGGCTAGCCGTAGTTTAACAACTCCTGTCTCAGATTCAATTCAAAATGCATTAATCTGAAGGAGGCAGGTTTGACAACTATCTAAGAAAGAAGCATTTTGGCTTTAAGAATAAAAATCAAACTTCCTTTTATTTATTTTTTCATGCAGCTCTGCCACATTGGAATAATAAATATCAATATTCCAGGACAAGTGCATTTCCCAACAGTATGACACTTTGACAGCAGTAGAGAATACAATTAGCAAGCAAAAAAGTCCCTCTCTCACCTGAAAGTCTTTAAACGAGACCCTCCACTGATTGGCTGGATCTTTGGAGGAGCGAGGGATGAGCAGCGGCCACCGGAAGCTGGTGACGGACTCACAGCGGTACGAGTACTCAGCCGGGGCGTAAACGTTTCTGCTGCCATTAAACCTGGCTTTTGTCCCATCGTACTCCAGCTCCACAGCATCTAGAGTGAACCAGCGGCGGGCAGACACCTTGTAGAGACGCTGACTCATCGCAAAGCTACACACACACACACACACACACACACACAAAATAGCGAAGGTTAGATTGATCCTTTCTGTTAGTGTTGTGTTAAAGGCTTAAAAAGGTGTGTGTGTGTGTGTGTGTGTGTGTGTGTGTGTGTGTGTGTGTGTGTGTGTGTGTGTGTGTTATCAACGTTGTGCAGACTCACATCAGTTTGAAGCTGCGGTGGCCGAGGACGTTCTCATAATTAAGAACCAACCTGCAAAGAACAAATAATAAAATCAGAGAAGAGAAGAACAATTTGGGATTTCATTTTAAAAACATTTCATATCTAACTATAAAGCCAGGAATCTCTAATCTGTGTCTGTGTGTCATTGGCATATCTTAAGAACCTTTCCTCCGATCTCCGTCATAGTTGGCCGCTGTAATTCTGGGCACTAAAGGACATGCCGTGTTGAATATGGTGCAGTTTGACGCACCACAAAGGTAAATATTAAAGTGCTCATATTATGATTTTTGGCTTTTTCCATTTCCTTTGTGTTATATATCTTTTGTGAACGTTATACGTTTACAAAGTGAAAAATCCCAAAGTCCACCCCAAAGGGACTTACCATCTCCAACAGAAAACACTGTTCACAAACTGCTCCAAACAGCTCTATTGTAGTCCAGCCTTTACTTACTGGCTAGTAGTCCTTACCTAGGTACTGTCAGGGCACACCCTCATACTCTGAGGGTGTGCCGCATGTGTGACTCCCAACAAAGATGGAACAGAAGTGAGATGCCTCACTCTGTAGCTAAATCAGAAAGCTCAACACACAGGGTGAAAAGAGGAGCTGCAGCAATGTGCAGTACAACAAAAATATGGTGTTTTTTGAAAATGAAACCATGTAAATATATTCTGGTACAACCTCTAAATACAATTATGAACCTGAAAATGTATGAGCACTTGAGTCCACTCTGCTTGATTGCCTTCTGACCCTATAAGATGGCTGGATATTCTGTCCACACAGTCAGCACGGTTGGTTTTGGGTTGTCTATTGGGTTCTGTTCTGTTTTCTACACACTCACTTACACACATGCACTCACTACACCACTGATACTACTGAAATACATGTTTTATCCTATTTTTAAATTATATTTAATTGGGGTTAAATAAATTGGTGTTAATTTAATCCTTAACTATGTGTGGTCGCCCTTATTTTGAAGACATGCTCAAGTCAGTCGGCCGCAGAGCCATGAATCTGCTGCTGCACAGAAGTTTATTAATATTGTCATGAACCAGCTTATAGTTCAACACCTGTCGGTTTTCTGCTGTTCTAACTCTTCTGTGTGGGAGCGGACAGTCAAAAAAAAAATAAAAAAAAATAATGGATTGTTGAAAAGATTAACAGATTGAAGGCGGTGATGAAGCACTTGCTGGCTGCACAGTCCCGCTCTGAGCTGCTGTCTATATCTTCACAACTTTGTTAAAAAAACTGACAGCACAGCTCTAATCACCGACCAAATGTAGCCACAAAATGAATTCACCGTCTTTTTCCATATCTTTACTTAACATTACATTTTCCATATCTGTCCAATCTCTGATACCGCACAAATGTCTGCTTCCAGTGAAAAAGAGAGATCATCAGCTCAATGAACATTTACTGAAGTACACGGTAGGACTTAACGATTTTGGAAAATAATCTAATTGCGATTTTTTTCACCAATATTGTGATTGTGATTTAATATGCGATTATTTATTAAGCTCTTTGTCTTCTGTATTATTCAACAAAGACAAGCAATAAATCATTGTATAGTATGAACAACACAAGTTCAGATAGATTAAACAAACTTATTTCCTATAGGCCAGGTCTGTATGTGATGATGAAATTAGGTGATGCATGAATTTATATGAATGACATCTTTTATTTAACTACTGCAGTCACAATAGTATACAGAGCACTGACCAAGCCTGGTGTAAACATTCATATGAAAGTCAGAAACTAATCACACAAACTAAAATGCAGAAATATAAAAACAAACGTGGCTTTACCACACTTAGTAGTATTTAGGTTATTTAATTTATTGCACTTTTTAAACACTGTCTTTTAACTTTACTAGACAGTTAAATAAAAAAAAAAAAAAAATATATATATATATATATATATATATATATATATATATATACACACACACACACACACACACACACACACACACACACACACACACACACACACACAACTGTGTATTTTTTTTTTTACAGCGCACACAGAGGAGCTGCCTCCAGCCCCTCCCTCCCCTCATGAAGTTGTGTGCCGTGTGCACGGTGCATGACAGCGTCAACGTTGCACTCAGAGACAGAGAGGCTATCGTTACGTTAGTAGTAGTATGTTGCTGCTGGTCTTGCCGTGGGATTAACTGTACTAATAAAACCATTGAAACAACGCAGCCATGCTGCTGTGAAAGCTCCCCGAACGTCATTTATCGGAGTCTGGTTGTTACCCCTCCCTGCGGCAGTCTCCTCCGCTCTATATCTTAATAACAGAGGAAGCTAACCGCTAATAAGAGCTAATCGTTGCTAACCGAGCCTTCAAGGGGTGATAGAATGATTATATAGGGTATTTCACACTGTTCCTTAAGGTCTCCCAATAAGGTATGTAACATTGGTTGGGCTGAAAATGTCCCAGGTGCTATTTATTTTGGCCCTTATGCATCCCTGTGGAATGGATCTATTTGGAACGACAGCTTTTCTTCCAAATATGGTGTGCTCATGAATATTTAGATGAGCTGCGCGCTGACTGGGTTGAGGAACCACACAAACATTGGAGACGATACAGCAGGTCTCATATTACACACACACACACACACACACACACACACACACACACACTTACATGCCCAGACATGCCCGGGCGCGAGCCGCGGCGGCTAAATCAGCCGATACAAAATGCAGTTTCGACACTTTCATTACAACTAGTGTTGTTGTAACGTTACCCTTAGGACATAAAAAACCTCCACCAAAGAATCACAACTCACCTCGTAGCTAGTAAGCGCGGGAAGCAGAGAGTGAAGTGAACCCCTGCAAACATGTCCTCTGCCAGTGCTTCTGCAGCGCTGCGTTAGATCCACAACTCCCTCTCGTCCGATATGCTCGTTCTAAACACTTTTCTCTGGGCCAGTAGGCTATTCCGTTGTACAGCCTGGAACACTGCATTTATGACCGCGGTTCATTTTCAATATCCTTGAAGTACACAGTGCAGCTCGTGTGTGAGATCCTGACAGAGCTCCAGCTCAGCAGGTCTGTGAAGGTGGAGAGGCCGACCGGGAAAGCATCAAACCCGGCCGGCAGCCGCCGCCTGTCACAGCAGATTGTGGAGCTCGTGAAGTCCGACACTGTCTTACCAAATTTGCAATTAGCCACCAATTTTGGTAAAATGGCCCATATTTTAGCTTTACATAGTTGACTTCTCGTATAAAAACGTCTCAGAAGTGAATTTAGTAATGGAATACCAGAGATTTGCGTGACCTAGAATCAGAAGACTAGCTGACCTCAGATCAGTGGTGTAGCCTATGTAAATGTCTGGGCGTGGCAAAGATAGAGACTAGAGCCAAATGAGGAGGAGCCACCGAGTTGACGTCAACTCGGTGGCTCGTTGGGATTTGCCCATTTTCAGAGGCAGTTTCAAATTGTGAGATTTGCAGAGGAAAGAGGTGTTAATGGGACTTTGAGGTTCTCTGTATGTCCTATTTACCTTCCAAACTGTCGTTATTCAACTATGACAAGGTAAAATCGGTTTTGCATTCTATCACCCCTTTCAGTTCACTGCATGTATGGACTTGAGCCCAAATAAAACCCTTCATTTTATAAATCTCATTTTAACATATAGCTATATTATTGCAAATGCAATTAATCGTTCAGCCCTAGTACACGGTGGAGGTTTCAACTCTGATACAATGATGATACTTGATAATAATGAATGTGAGTAGTACAATACACAACAGTAGTACAGCGTTTTCCTCTGAAGTATAAGTACACATTCAGTCAGTAAAATACGGTGGGTTGATTTTGGGAACTTCTGGAAGTTATTTCAGAATACAATAAGTTAGTTATAACATTTTTAAAATCTAAACATAACAAATTTAATCTGAGTATCTAAGCATTACTGAAGACCAATTCAAGACTCAGACCTTTTGAAAATCCACTATGATTCAAGTTTGGGTGTCAAAATAAATGTGAAATTATATAATTAATATAACGTCATGACATCACATCATTGGTTTGATTTATTGTCTTAAGGAACCAGGGCTGCTCGATATGGAAATAAATCATAATCACGATTATTTTGCATGATTACTCATTGACTTTTGGAAAGATGTTGCAAATATTGAACTTAAACAGTGAAAACACCTAGAACTGTGAAATTTCCCTAAATACTTTTGCCATTCAGAACACAAGACAATAAGCATTCTACTTGCAAAACATAATAATGCAAAACGAATTTGTGCGCATGGGCGAAAGCTGCATGCTGCCTGTTACGTGCTCCAGCCTTTGTGTTTGCTTTTTTAACTTTCTTAACTTTTATTCTCTTTTTGTTCATTCTTGTTTCATCACTCTAACTCTGTGAAGTCCTGCCCTCTCTAACAAGGTTGCTTTGGAGAGCTTTGGTGCTTTTTTCGTGTTGTAGATCAATGCCGCTTCCACCGGGACATGCTGCCTTTGTTTACTCCAGAGTACAGCTGATCGCGCTAATGCCGGCCGGCATTGTGGCCAGACCAGCTAATATACCACCCGAACTCTTGAGAAAACAAACCGGGGATGCAGAGGAGGGAAGCAACGTCGGGGGAATAGGACGGTTAAGACGTGACGGGTGTATAGAGAAGAGAAGATTTAAGCCCTGTCTCTCCTCTGTTGTTATGGGAAATGTATGGTCCCTTAACAACAAAATGGACGAGCTAACGGCGCTAACGCGGAGCCACCTGGAGTACTGTGAGTGCAGTCTGATGTGTTTCACGGAGACATGGCTGCACAGGGACATTACGGACCTGAACGCCTCCGTGGATGGCTTCCACACTGTCCGGGCGGACCGGGATTGCACCGAGAGCAGTAAGCGGAAAGGCGGGGGGCTTGCCGTTCTAGTAAACAGCAGATGGTGTAATCCCGGTCATATCACGATTAAAGAACAGCTCTGTAGCCAGATGTTGAACTGCTGGCCGTTGGACTCCGTCCATACCATCTGCCTAGAAAGATCCTGCATGTCATCATTGTCGTGTACATCCCTCCCTCTGGAAACCCAACATCTGCCTGCAGAATCATTCACACCACCATCTCCAAACTCAACACCCCAGTGCCCTCATCATCATGTCGGGAGACTTTAACCACGTCACCATGGATAGAGTTCTGCCGACGTTCAAACAATATGTGAGCTGTCCTACCAGAGAAAAGGAGGACCCTGGACCTGATGTATGCTAACATTAAGGATGCATACATCTCCTCTTCTCTCCTCCCTCTTGGAATGTCAGATCACAATCTGGTTCACCTCAAACCCTGCCTCTGGTGAAGAGAAAGCCTACAACCACAAGAACAGTGAGGAGGTGGTCGGAGGAGGCTTATGAGGCAATGCAGGGCTGCTTTGAAGTGACAGACTGGCCTGCACTCTGTGAGCCCCACAGGGAGGACATTGATGGGCTCCCAGAGTGCATCACTGACTACATTAATTTCTGTGATGACTGCAATTTCCCTGCTGGACTGTAACCTGCTACGCCAATAATAAACCCTGGATCACCCTGGCCATTAAGGCCATCCTGAATGAAAAGAAGAGGCCTTTCAGAGATGGCAACCGTGATGAGGTGAGGTGAGTGCAGGGGATACTCAAACTCAAAATTAGGGAGGCTAAAGACAGTTATAGGAGAAAGCTGGAGAGTAAACTCCAGTTTAACAACATGAGGGATGTGTGGAGTGGCATGAGAACCATCACTGGTTTCCAGAAGACTGGTGGCATGGGGTTGGAGGGCCGTGTGGACCGGGTCAATGAACTGAACCTATTTTTCCAATAGGTTTGATACTGCGGCCCATCCCCCACAATACTCTGCTCCTGGCTACCCAACAAAAACTGCAGCTTTACCTCCTCCTACTCCTCCTCCTTACAGACCCTTTGTCTGCCCCTCACCACCTCAATTCACACCATCCTACTCCACCCCTCCCCCCTGCTCTACACCATGTCCTCTACAACCTGAGGACCTCACCCCTCCCCCCACGGTCACCTCTACAGTGTCCTTCACACCTGACCTGGTGAGAAGACAGCTGACAAGACTCCACTCCGGCAAAGCAGCTGGCCCAGACGGTGTATTTCCCAGGCTACTTAAAGCCTGTGCCCCTCAGCTGTGTGGAGTACTAACTCAAGTCTTCAGCCTGAGCCTGCACCTCCAGAGGGTCCCCGTGCTGTGGAAGACATCCTGCCTCGTTCCTGTGCCAAAGATGCCGCGGCCCTCAGGACTACAGACCGGTGGCTCTGACGTCCCACATCATGAAGACCTTCGAGAGGCTCGTCCTGGAGCAGCTAAGGCCTATGGTCAGGCCCTTCACTGATCCACTACAGTTCGCCGACCAGCCCAGCCTGGGAGTTGAGGGCAGCATCATCTATCTGCTGAACAGAGTCTACACTCATCTGGACCAGAGCATATGAGCGGAGTGGAGCGGTGAGAATCTCCGCTCATCGCTCACGGAGCTGTTTACCCCTCCGCTCCCCCGCTCAAAGCTACATCAGGCCGCTCCGCTCATTATCGCTCAGCGCTCAACACAGTTTGCTTCGCGCTCCACTCAAATCGCCCCCCCGCTCCCTCCAAAAAAGAAAACTATCTACATGTATATCACGTTTTCTTGTACCACATTATCACTGTTAGTTAAATTTTTTTTAATAGTACACCTGTATGATTTCTCGTTTTCTTTTTTTAAGTTCTTTTTGAACACCTTTATTGAGCCGAGTTTTGAATGAAAATAGTCCGTTGATGACAGTGCAAGACAGATGGATTCTGGGTCAGGCTTGACTGAGCATGCTTCAGACTTGTGGTGTGAGCGGGAAATAGAGTGACGCTCAGTCCTTTTAAAAATGCCGCTCTGCGCTCTGTCTTAGACCCCCCGCTCGTGCTCCCCACTCGCTCCCGCTCCACTCTGCTCACATGCTCTGATCTGGACAACCCTGCGACCACTGTGAGAGTCATATTATTTGACTTCTCCAGTGCTTTCAACACCATCCGTCCAGCTGTACTGGGTGAGAAGATGAGTGCGATGCAGGTGGAGGCCCCCATCGTGTCCTGGTTCGTTGATTACCTGACGGGCAGACCGTACGCCTACAGAACTGTGTGTCTAACATGGTGGTCAGCAACACTGGGGCCCTACAGGTGACTATCCTCTCTCCCTTCCTCTTCACCCTCTTCACCTTGGACTTCAACAGTCCTGCCACCTTCAGAAGTTTTCTGATGACTCAGCAATAGTTGGCTGCATTGAAAAGGGTGATGAGAATGAATTCAGGACTGTTGTGGGCAACTTTGTCACTTGGAATGAGCTGAACCATCTGCAGCTTAACGTGAAAAAAAAACGAAGGAGCTCGTAGTGGATCTGAGGAGGGCGAAATCACCTGTGACCCCGGTTTCCATCCAGGGGGTCCCTGTGGACACTGTTGAGGACTAGACACGCCAAGGCAGTCTACAAAAAGGGCCAAAGTCGACTCTTTTTCCTCAGGAGGCTGAGGTCCTTTAACATCTGCAGGACGATGCTGAGGATGTTCTATCAGTCTGTTGTGGCCAGTGCTATCTTCTTTGCTGTCACATGCTGGGGCAGTGGGATGAAGGTCGCAGACACCAACAGACTAAACAAACTGATCAGGAGGGCTGGTAATATCGTGGGAGAGGAGCTGGACACACTGACGACCGAGGCTGAGAGGAAGATCCAGGCTTCAGTCCATCTTGGATAATGTCTCACACCCTCTCTACAACACATTGGCCCAGCAGAGGAGCACCTTCAGCAGAAGACTCCTCTCACCCAGATGCATCACAGAGCGCCACAGGAAATCTTTCCTGCCTGTGGTCATTAAACTTTACAACGCCTCCCTCGGAGAGTCACACACCCCCTCTCAGTAATCATCTCAAACATACACTTTTTTGCACATTAATACTGTACATTTGATCTTTTATATATTACAACTGTAAATTTGTTTTAAATTTGTAAATTTGTTTGTTGTAAATTTGTTCTATATATATTTATATTCTGTTCCTAATATATATATATGTTGTTTGTATATCTGGAGTTTGTAACAATAATAATTTCCCCCTCGGATTATTAAAGTATTTCTGATTCTGATTAATGTGCAAAATAATATTTTTACTCGATTATTTGTTTTTTGTGATCATTAGGAGCTGAAATCGTAATCGCGATTACAATTTTGATTATTAACACGTGTGTGTGTGTGTGTGTGTGTGTGTGTGTGTGTGTGTGTGTGTGTGTGTGTGTGTGTGTGTGGGGGCCTAAGGTTTGGGCCTAATAATAATAATAATAATAATAATAATATCTGTGTCAGGGTTTTGGTATTTTGTTCTGTTTATTGTGGTAGTCTTGTTTTTTCTGTTATGTTCTGTTTCCTGTTTTATTTTGTAGTCTGTCTGGTCTCTCTTGTCTTGTCTAGCTTCTTCCTGTCTTTGTTGGTTTCCCACCTTGTTTGATTATTCTGCCCCGCCCTGATGTGTTCCACCTGTTTGTATCACCTGTCCCTTGTTAGTGTTCATTACCCTGTGTATTTAGTCTCTCCGTTTCCCTTGTCTGTTGTGGGATTCTTGTTTTCTGTTAGTGTGTTTTTCATGTCGTGGGTTGCCTTAGTGTTTTCTTCATTTAAATAAATTTCAAGTTAGAACTGCATTTGGGTCCTACCCTTCTCTACACGCCTGACAGTAGAATCCCACCAAAGATGGACCCAGCGGTTGTCAGGTTTGTGCCGATTTTTCACCCCATGGATTCTGTGGGAAAATCTTTGATGGACTTTTTTCACGGTCTTCATAAGGATGATCCTGCCTTCGCTAGGCACCTTATGGAGGTCCGTTGGCAGGCTACAGTGAGGGAATTCGGTCTCCCTGTCTCCAGGCCTGTTTTTCCTCCAGAGCCTGAGCTTACCAGTGTTCCTGAGCCTGAACTGACCTGTGTTTCTGAGCCTGAACTGACCTGTGTACCTGAGCCTGAGCTGCCCAGTGTTCCTGAGCCTGAACTGACCTGTGTTTCTGAGCCTGAGGTGACCAGTGTAACAGGGCTAATCAGTGTTACCAGTACTCTAGAGCTGACCAGTATTCCTGGTACCCGTGGAGGTCGTAGACGGAGGAGGGGAAGACATGGCCCCCAGTGCCATGCCCTGCATCAACCTCTTATCGGACCTGAGCCCGAGCTGACCTGTGTACCTGAGCCTGAGCTGACCTGTGTGCCTGAGTTGACCTGTGTACCTGAGCCTGAGCTGACCAGTGTTCCTGAGCCTGAACTGACCTGTGTTTCTGTGCCTGAGGTGACCAGTGTAACAGGGCTAATCAGTGTTACCAGTGCTCCAGAGCTGACCAGTATTCCTGGTACTCGTGGAGGTCGTAGACGGAGGAGGGGAAGACATGGCTCCCAGTGCCATGCCCTGCATCAACCTCTTATCGGACCTGAGCCTGAGCTGATCTGTGTACCTGAGCCTGAGCTGACCAGCGTTTCTGAGCCTGAGCTGGCCAGTGTTCCCGAGCTGACGTGCAACCCTTCTGTTCCCGAGCTGACGTGCAACCCTTCTGACCCTGGGCTGACGTGCAGCTCTCTTGACCCTGGGCTGACGTGCAGCTCTCTTGACCCTGGGCTGACGTGCAGCCTTCCAGAGCCTGGGCTGACGTGCAGCCTTCCAGAGCCTGGGCTGACGTGCAGCCTTCCAGAGCCTGGGCTGACGTGCAGCCTTCCAGAGCCTGGGCTGACGTGCAGCCTTCCAGAGCCTGGGCTGACGTGCAGCCTTCCAGAGCCTCCGCTGACGTGCAGCCTTCCAGAGCCTCCGCTGACGTGCAGCCTTCCAGAGCCTCCGCTAGCTAGCAGCCTTCCTGAGTCCTGGCTAGCTAGTGATCTCTCTAGTTCCCCCGAGCAGCTCTCTAGTTCCCCCGAGCAGCTCTCTAGTTCCCCCGAGCTTCGTGTCCCTGAGTTTCCTAGCGTCCCTGAGTTTCCTAGCGTGCCTGAGTTTCCTAGCGTCCCTAATTCCCAGCTGCCTAGTAGTCTTCCTGATTCCCGGCTGACTAGCAGCTGTCCAGATCATCAACTCGCGTCTAGCTCCCCAGAGTCTGCGCTGACGGAGCTTCCAGAGTCTGCGCTGACGGAGCTTCCAGAGTCTGCGCTGACGTTCAGCCGTTCAGAGTCTCCGATGGCAGCACTTCAAGAGATTTCCAGTCGTACTGAGTCTACGTCGACGACTGACTTCCCAGAGTCTACGTCGACGACTGACTTCCCAGAGTCTACGCTTACGGGCAAGCTAGGGACTATTCCGGTCTCCGGCGCCTCTGAGACCTCCCCAGAGATTTTGCCGGTCCCCGGCGCTCCTGAGACCACCCCAGTGACTTTGCCCTTGTTCTGTTTCCCAGAGACCTTGCCTTTGTTTTCGGTCGGCCTTATTCCAGCCCCTCATGCCCTGTCAGCACCTCTGTCGACCTCTGTTCCTGTTGCCTTGTTGGCAGAACTGCCGACACCTGTTCCTGCTGCCCTGTCGGCGGACTGGCCGACTCATGATCATGTTGCCCTGTCGGCGGACTGGCCGACTCATGATCCTGTTGCCCTGTCGCCTGTTTCCAGCCCAGCGGACCCGTCGCCTGTCTTCTGCCCAGCTGGCCCTTCGCCTGTTTCCAGCCCAGCGGACCCGTCGCCTGTCTTCTGCCCAGCTGGCCCTTCGCCTGTTTCCAGCCCAGCGGACCCGTCGCCTGTCTTCTGCCCAGCTGGCCCTTCGCCTGTTTCCAGCCCAGCGGACCCGTCGCCTGTCTTCTGCCCAGCTGGCCCTTCGCCTGTTTCCAGCCCAGCGGACCCGTCGCCTGTCTTCTGCCCAGCTGGCCCTTCGCCTGCTCGCTGTCGGTCTCCAGAAGGGATTCGCCTTCGCGGACGGCCTCCTGAGGGGATTCGCCTTCGCGGACGGCCTCCTGAGGGGGTTTGCCTTCGCAGCCGCCCTCAAGAGGGATATCGCCTTCACAGACGGCCGCCTGAAGGATTCTGCTTTCGTCGCCGGCCGCCTGAAGGATTCCGTTTTCACCGTTGCCTCCAGTCTTCAGAGGGAATTCGCCTTCGTCGACGGCCGCCCAAGAGCCCTCGCCGTCCTGCACGGCCGCCTGAAGGGTTCTGTTTTTGCCGTTGCTGCCGGCCTTCAGAAGGGTTTTGCCTTCGCCTCCGGCCTCCAGAGGGGTTTTGCCTTCGTCGACGGCCGCCCAAGAGCCCTCGCCGTCTTGCTCGGCCGCCGGAAAGTTTTCTGCCTTCGCTGTTGCTCTCTGTCCCCTGTTGCCGAGGCCTCTCTGTCCCCTGTTGCCGAGGCCTCTCTGTCCCCTGTTGCCTGTTCCCCCCCGAGTGACCTCGCTCTGTTCCCCCCCGAGCGGCCCCGCTCTGTTCACCCCGAGCGGCCCCTCTCTGTTCCCCCCCCCCCCCCCGGCGGCCCCTCTGCTTCCTCGAGTGGACTCTCTGTTTGTCCCCTGTGCCCCATTGACTCTCTGTTCCCTAGCCTCGTTTGACGTTTTTGTTCGTCCCTCCTCCGGTCCCCCTCCGCCCTCCCTGGGTTGTCTTTTGTTCTTGTTGGGTTTTTTTTTTGTTTTTTGTTTTTTTTTTTGGACATCTGGGATCTGTCCCTTGGGGGGAGGTACTGTCAGGGTTTTGGTATTTTGTTCTGTTTATTGTGGTAGTCTTGTTTTTTCTGTTATGTTCTGTTTCCTGTTTTATTTTGTAGTCTGTCTGGTCTCCCTTGTCTTGTCTAGCTTCTTCCTGTCTTTGTTGGTTTCCTGCCTTGTTTGATTATTCTGCCCCGCCCTGATGTGTTCCACCTGTTTGTATCACCTGTCCCTTGTTAGTGTTCATTACCCTGTGTATTTAGTCTCTGTTTCCCTTGTCTGTTGTGGGATTCTTGTTTTCTGTTAGTGTGTTTTTCTGTGTTTCATGTTGTGGGTTGCCTTAGTGTTTTCTTCATTTAAATAAATTTCAAGTTAGAACTGCATTTGGGTCCTACCCTTCTCTACACGCCTGACAATCTGCTGATGAATCCTGAAGTATATGAGAGTATATGAAAGTATGAAGTACCTGGCTCTGGTTTTGTCGCAGCTGGAGCCGTGCAGTTTGGGGCTGACGCCCTCCCCGAAGGTGGAGGGCGTCAGGTCGTGTTCCTCCCAGCGTCCGCTGCGAAGGATGGACACTGACAGACTTCTGGCCCACAGCAAGACGCAGGTGTCCTCCTCCTCCTAGACATAGAAGCAACACTGTCTTCTTACCTTTCTTATTAAATCTTATAAAAGACCAAAACCAACGTGTTAGTCCATCTCTCAACACTGCCGGCCTGACTTCTCCAACAGCTGTCAGGGCCAAGTTCAGCCCCGACAACACGTAGCAACCCGATTATTTAAACTGAAACAGGGGGGGTAGAACCTTTTTATCACCACGAGTTTACAGGCACGTCTCTGCTGATTGGCTATCAGCTGGGACAATAAGCAGAGACACGCCCACCAAACTAGAGAAAACAGAACTCAGAGTTGTTTCACACCGTTCAGAGGAGACATGTCCTTCAACACAGTAACCATAGCAACACGCTGCACGCCGTTTAGAGACTGAATGTGCCCCAGGTTTCTAAATCAGCTGCTCTGTACTTGTTTATCCAACAAACAGGAAACAGACTTTGTTGGGCACTATTTTCAGAGGCGGATTAATCCACATGTGGTGCTGTAGTGAGTGTTTGTGTCAGCAGGATGCTGTATGTGTGTTTGAGTCAGAGCAGGGCTCCAGACTGCGACCAAAATTTGAGAGTGTGCGACTGAATTTCACGTCCAGTCGCACATGTGCGACCAGTAAATTTGGCCCCTTTTTTTACACGTTAAACGTCGAAATTTCAGTACCTGAGAGCGCGTAAGCTCAAGCTTATCTGTCCTCTCTGAAAATTGACAGAGCGGAGCTCTGACACACACGCACACACACACACACACACGCACACACGCATAGCTGCGGACGGTGCAAACTACGTCGGCTCTGCAGTTTTGTTGAAGTCACAGTGAGTCACGGAAATGCAGATAAAGTGGTTTCAAGTGTGGTTACAGTTTTTCAAAACTTCACGCAGACAGCGTTTGCTGCGATATGATATTAATGGAGAGCCAAAAACGGTCGCGGTGCTGTTGACGTTACACTTCCTAAGCAGCAACTTTATTTCTACAGCAGCATTCAGCAACAAGGCAATTCAAAGTGCTTTACATGAAACATTAAAGAGCAATTAAAAACAGTCATGAAAATATATATATATATATTTTTTTTTTCACGACAGCGATGGTGCTGTCGGTTAACCTTCTATGTTGCTTCTTCAAAAGTGACACTGAATTTGAAACAGCACATTGTAATTTCTACATCTATTAAAGTATTTATTAGTAATACAGTGGAAATTAGTAGAAATGTGAATATTTGGTTAGCATGTTGATTTACGGTGTGTGCCCCTAAATTTTCTGGTTGCGCCCCTAAAATTTTCAGTTGGGGGCCACTGTGCTCCTAGTGAAAAAAGTTAATCTGGAGCCCTGCAGAGTAAAGTTCAGAGAGTGTTCATAGTGATGAAGGAAGATGTTTTAGGATCCATAAGGCTGTGAGACACAGAGGAGCATTGTATTTGATGCACTGTATATGTGTATCAGTGTCTCTGTATAAGTGTCTCTGTATATCTGTATCAGTGTCTCTGTATATCTGTATCACTGTATATCTGTATCAATGTCTCTGTATATCTGTATATCTGTATCAGTGTCTCTGTATATCTGTATCAGTGTCTCTGTATATCTGTATCAGTGTCTCTGTATATCTGTATCAGTGTATCAGTATCAGTGTCTCTGTATATCTGTATCAGTGTCTCTGTATATCTGTATATCTGTATCAGTGTCTCTGTATATCTGTATATCTGTATCAGTGTCTCTGTATATCTGTATATCTGTATCAGTGTCTCTGTATATCTGTATGTGTGTCTCTGTATATCTGTATCACTGTATATCTGTATCAGTGTCTCTGTATATCTGTATCACTGTATATCTGTATCAGTGTCTCTGTATATCTGTATCAGTGTCTCTGTATATCTGTATCACTGTATATCTGTATCAGTGTATCTGTATATCTGTATCAGTGTATCTGTATATCTGTATCAGTGTATCTGTATATCTGTATCAGTGTATCTATATATCTGTATCAGTGTTTCTGTATATCTGTATCAGTGTCCCTGTATATCTGTATATCTATATCAGTGTCGCTGTATATCTGTATCAGTGTCTCTGTATATCTGTATCAGTGTCTCTGTATATCTGTATCAGTGTCTCTGTATATCTGTATCAGTGTATCAGTATCAGTTTCTCTGTATATCTGTATCAGTGTCTCTGTATAAGTGTATCTGTATATCTGTATCAGTGTATCTGTATATCTGTATCAGTGTCTCTGTATATCTGTATCAGTGTCTCTGTATATCTGTATCAGTGTCTCTGTATATATGTATATCTGTATCAGTGTCTCTGTATATCTGTATCAGTGTATCAGTATCAGTTTCTCTGTATATCTGTATCAGTGTCTCTGTATAAGTGTATCTGTATATCTGTATCAGTGTATCTGTATATCTGTATCAGTGTCTCTGTATATCTGTATCAGTGTCTCTGTATATCTGTATCAGTGTCTCTGTATATCTGTATATCTGTATCAGTGTCAGATCTGTAGAATGAATCTATGATGATGATGATGATGTGCGTTTTAGCCAAGGCTCAAAGGTCAGAGGTCATGTGAGGGCAGATTATCCTGAGAGAACAGACTCTTTGTTTTTATGTGTATTCCTACAAAGCGTGTTACCATTTAACATTCTGAGTATTTAATAGAAAGCTAACAATTTCATGGAGATGAGGGGACCCAGTTGAATCACTCACAGAACACAATTTTAGCAGTGTTGGCCTAGCATCACTGTTAGCACTGTTAGCAGTGTTAGCAGATAAACTCAGTGCTGGTTGAGTCTGTGTTTGGGATTTGATGACAGAAAGAAGAACCAAGGAAATCTCCAGACTCTTTTAAGACTAATAAAACAGAAGACGTTAAGTGGTTCCACCTTAAACTCCACGGGAGCGTAGATCTGAGCCTTCTCCTTCATCTTCCGCTGCCTCTCCCGTTCTCTCTCCCTCTCCCGATGTCCTCGGGCCTGCAGGAGAGAGCGTCCTCCACCCAGACTGCTGTCCATCGAGAGAGACCCCACCTCCTGAGGACACACAGACAGACAGAGAGAGTGACAGACAGAGAGACAGAGACACAGAGAGACAGACAGAGAAACAGACAGAGAGAGACAGACAGACAGACAGACAGACAGACAGACAGACAGACAGACAGAGATAGATCAGACAGACAGACAGACAGAGACAAACAGAGACACAGACAGAGATAGATCAGACAGACAGACAGAGAGACAGAGATAGATCAGACAGACAGAGAGACACAGACAGACAGAATGAAAGCGAGATCAGACACACAGACAGACAGATCAGAGAGACAGACAGGTAGATCATTAATCATTAAACACCCTCCTGATATAGATGTGAACATTGCCAGAGACAGAGACTAACCCTGGAGGGCTGCAGCGCCGTGTAGATGGCCGTGTACGGGACAGATTGCGCCTTCATGGTGCTCAACACCTGACCAATCAGCTCGTCTGAAACACAGTAACCAACCAGCTTGTCTGATACACAATAGGGGTGCACGATATATAATGAATATTGCGATAGATATTAATGTAGATATTTTTAAACATATGTAAAAGTAACCAAAGTTATGGGAAAACGCATCAAAATAGATTTCTAACAAATAAAACAAGTTTTCTTACAACACAAGGTTTATTTCAACTGACAGTCATACTGGACTGGTCCAACATGTGTCTACAGAACAGGGCATGTTTTACTGGTTGGACAGTATGAAATAAATAAATAAATAAATAAATAAAGAGCATGTCCAAAGTATTTCCAAGCTACCGAGGAGGAGACATTACCTTATAGTCACATTAGCTACAAGAGACAGAGCGACAGGCTACCATTCATTTTCAATGGGAGTGGCCACGAGAGACAGCCAATCAGAGTGAAGGCAGTGTGAGGGCAGCATGACGTATGTCAGTGGCTCGAATTGAAGAAAATAATTCAAGATGGCGGAAAACGCTTCAGGACATCGTATTTCTGTATATATCTGATATGTTTGGCATTTAATCTCATATATTGTGTTACTTTTATCGAGAAATAAATACTTTCAAATCCAAAAACATCGTTCTTGTGACTTAACACCTCTGAAGTAACTTTTAAGACGTGGTTTAAGGTAGCACCGGAGAATTTCTGTTTACTGTTGCCAAGCAACCAGGGGTAGGCTAGGCACGCCCAGGAGCGCCCACAAGCGAGTGCATGTCGCTCTCTTTAAGCTAACGGGACTGTTGCGTTACTTTGGCCTCTAAAGTTTCCTTTCAATCTCTGTTATTTCGTCGTCTCCCAGAGCAACACTCATTTTTTTACTTGTGTGTTCTTTTTGCTCCACTCTTCCCTCTCTCTTTAGCTCCTTTCTTTCACTCTTCGTTCTCTCTTTAGCTCCTTTCTTTTCTTTCGCTTCGTTTTATGGTTCTGCGGAGGCTCCATGCAGATGATGTTTACACATGTTCTGGTGTGTGCGTCGAGCAGGCGTGTGTGTGTGTGGTAGAGCGAGGAAGAAGTGAGAGAGTGACAGCGATTTTCTTCGGAGTGAGTAGCGACTCTAGAGTCTTAGTGAGAGAAACAAAGTGTCTCCCCTGTTTTTTCTGACCACGGTGTAATCTGGAGCAGGAGAAGTTAACCCTCTCCTTGATTTCATGTTGTTTATGGAGAAGGAGAACCAGGAAATGAGTCGGGGGAAATACAACGCTACCAAGTGATGTGTATTTTTCGAGAGGTGCATCAAAGAGTATAGACGTAACAAGAGGAAAAACTCAATGGACCGTTGTGCTGCAGCTTGCAATGGAACTGCAGCTCCGCCATCTTGGACTGAATGTAACACAACGTTCTATTGAGTTTCGCCTCTTGTTGCTTCTATACTCTTTGGGTACATGTGGGGCGGGATGCAACGCAAAGAAAATATCGCGTAATTATCGTAAAACTTTCGGTATAATATCGCGCAATGTGATATCGCGATAACGATATTGAGTCGATATATCGTGCACCCCTAATACACAACAACCATCTCTGCATATGTGTATCAGTGTCTCTGTATATATATATATATATATATATATATATATATATATATATATATAATGAACCTCTCTTATACAGTACAGTGTCATGAATCTGTACATGTGTATGTTTTACTTTTTATATTTCTTGTATATTTTCTCATGCAGAAATGAAAATGTTTACAGATTATAAATGAACTGCACACTGACCATCTTTCAGTAAAACAAATCTTTATCAAATTAAAAACATACACAGAAAAACCTAAATGAATGAGAGGAGACCAGAAGTAATCCTGGATGGTTTAACATGTTAACATGAGCTGAGTCATTAAGTTAAAGACGACTCACCGTTTCCACTGAGAATCTCTTTGGCAGACATCAAATCAGTACTGAGAGAGAGAGGAGACAACATGAGAAACTGGGAAGGTGGAGGGGGAAGTTGTTGTACATGTATAACCAAGGGGGGGCAGTGCCATCTGGTGGTTTGTAAACGATACAGCAGGCAGTTGTTAATGGATTCAGTCTCATATTTGTCTCATAAGTCCAACAAGCATTGCATATTATTAAAAAGTATTTTCTGATTAGAAGTAAAAATAAAACTATCCAGAAATCCAGACATATAAAATATGTTTGCTGACAGGAAACATGGTTTGCATTAAAGTAAAGTAATTATTGGTGTAGTTTGATATTTATGAAACATTTTATATCGTATATATATTTTATATGAGTCACAATGTGATTAAATTAGCCCGGTGGAAATGTTCTCCTGTATATCCCGTATTTTTTTTACAAGTTGAACTGCCAAACTGAATGAATCGGTTATAATTGATATATAAACATGAATACATCTGTTTCTGAACTTCAGACGTCATCAGTCACGTAGTATTCTTCATTTGACACAAGCTGACACTGAGCGCTTCACATCTTCACAGCTCTGGGTAGATGCTAGATTCTATCTTAAGGTGGAGAAAGCCGTCCAGACCTCTCTACTCTCTCTCTCTCTCTCTCCATGCTTCCTGTCCTGTGAGCAGCAGAACAGAGTCCTTTGGTTTTGTGTGTTTCCGTTTTTAAAGCAGCTGAGTTTGCCCATCTGAACAAACAGAACGACAGCCAGCGAGCCGTGAGGAGATGTGTCCAGACTCCATCTTTAATCAGTGTTCAGTTATTATTTTCTTCTCTGATTATATGTTGTTGAGCTGCAAGGGCTTAAAGTAAAAAAAAAATCCTGAGCCTGAGACTTTTTTTGGAATGTTTCAAGATGCACTCATTGAAGTTAATTTGACTGCCAAAACAGTTAAAGTCCTTCTTACATTACACAATAATAAAAGTCATACTTTTTAAGTAGGGCTGTCAGCATTAATGTGTTAGTTTTTTTTTTTTTTTTGTTTTTGTTTTGTTTTTTAAAATCGCATTAATCTCATGCCGGCATTTATTAATTTATTTTCACTTCACTGGGCTTGGCGTGGTCCTAACAGGCGACTATTTTGACCCTTTGCAGCACCGTTACTTATCATCAAGCTGCCACTTCCTAACACATCCTGCTGCTGCAGGCATGATGGAGAAAGACAGCAGCAACACGATTCTGAATGAAATCC
Organism: Zingel zingel; assembly: GCA_023566125.1. NCBI lineage: Eukaryota > Metazoa > Chordata > Actinopteri > Perciformes > Percidae > Zingel > Zingel zingel. Next base: position 26,359 of record CM042318.1, read on the forward strand.
CAAAAAATTACTACAGCTCTCGCGATATGGGTGGCAACTAACTGCAGACCTGTCAGCATGGTAGAGGACTCGGGTCTTAAAGACGTACTACGGTTGGCATGTTGTGACCCATCTGGTTGCCGTGGAGGGGGACAGCAGCCACACACAGCCTGTACGACACGGAGAAAGCAGCCACACACACATACATACAGACACACACATATACACACACACACATATACAGACACACACATATACACATATACACACACACACACACACACACACACACACACACACACACACACACACACACACACACACACACACACACACACACACACACACACACACACACACACACACACACACACACACACACACACACACAGAGAGACAGAGAGAGACAGGTACAACACACACAGAGAGACAGGTACAACACACACACACACACACACACACACACACACACACACACAGAGACAGGTACAACACACACACACACACACAGAGACAGGTACAACACACACACACACACACACACACAGAGGTGCTGCAAATGCTGTCTCATTAACCGCTGATCACTGGACCTCAGGAAGGAATCTACATTATTTAGGAGTTACTAAACACTAGACTGACTCTGGTAAGGAGAGGGAGTTTTAGTTTTTTAGTTAGGTAGTTGGAGGAATTGTGTAATAATGACAGATTCACACATTTTTCTTTTGTTTACAGTAAATAAATACTAAACAAATACAAATCTTAAAGTCAAGTTCATAAAGTAACTTTCTTTGCATTCATTTGATTCCCAATCAAGATCCACTGGCAAGAATGGCTTTCCATTGTTAATATGGACTTAAAAACTGTTCTGAAATGCTAAATAATAGAATTTTAATCATGTGATAAAATATGCGATTAATGGCGATTAAAAAAATGTATTGTTTGACAGCCCTATTTTTAAGAAGTAAAAGGTTTTGGATCAATTTTGACTTCTTCCAACCATATGTTAAATTAAGAGTCAATGTAGATTTACATGTTGCAATAATATAATCCTACAATGAATCATTGTGAAAACAAAACTTTATAGATGTTGGCCAGGTCATCATCAAAAAAGACAGTTCATTCACGATTTGTCCATGTTGACATTAGTTGCTCCATGTACATTTATTAAAAACGTTGCATTTTTTATCTTTTCATATAGCTAGTCGTCTAAACTCTGGGACGAGGCCGTGATGTTTAAATACCTGCCGTGCTGATTCCAAACAAACAGCTTTGTCAGGGCAGTTTGGGCTTCAGATAGCTTTTGCACAGCGGCCATCGTTAATGACAAATCATGTTCTTCTATGAACGTGCACACACGTCGTATTGTTTATATCACAAACACGGTCGGTCGGTGAAGGAGCAGTCGCAGGGGTAGTCGTCGCTTTGTGACTAGCAGCGCTTTCTTACCGCTGCTGCTGTTCAGTATCTTCCTTAAACAGCTGCAGAAGCAGCCGGCTCCCTCAGTCTGAGGCACCGTGCTGAACGGCTTCCTGTCTCCACCCTTTTGCTCTTGTCCTCTATTCCTGCCCAGCGCCATTTGTTTTAACTCCTTTCTCAACTAAAGCTGTATCTACATGCTCCAAGTTCGATAAACTTTGCCTCGTTACTGGTTACCATGGAGACCACACCGCACTCTCGCTTTTCAGCAAAGACCCGCCCTACTTTGCATCTGATTGGCTAGAACTCGTTTCATTGGTAGGTGGAAGTTCGGTGATTGGTTAAATCCAGCGCATCAAAAACAAATCCCATGTGGACTTTTTAATTAATTTATTTTTCTAAAATAGTCATACGCCAGAAATCCGGCACCAGGCCCGAGTACTTCAGCCCTGCGTTAGTTAGAGCTGCGTTCCTCTCATATGATTGGTAGGTGAAATCAATTGACTCGAAAATATTAAACCGCATGCAAGTTTTTATTTTCTTTCTTCACGGCCGCACGCCAGAGATCCGGCACGGTGCCGGAATACTTTAAGCCCTGTGAGCTAACTGTGAGTTAGTACGTACCCGCCGCCGTACGGCAGCCTGAACACCAGCAGCGCCGGCGAGGACGCGTTGAGTCTCAGCTGACTCAGAGTCTCAGGGTCCATGTACAGAGGGGACGTCTCCAACTGGTCCTGCAGCTGGCCAATCACAGCGCTGGAGGCCGGCCAGGATACGGATGCTAACACCAGGGGGGAGGATGAGGACATCAGAGCGTCCTGCAGAGACACGCATCTGTTAGAGAATAACTCCAGAGGACATCAGAGCATCCTGAGAGACAAAGACGCTTAGTGTTCCTCTGTATATGATTTTAGAATATTACCTCCAGGTAAGGTTCAGATTATAAAACATTACCTCCAGATTTGGGAAAACGCTGTCCTTTTTGTTTCCAAAAGCTCCTCCGTACAGCGTGAAGTCCTCCACACTCATCTAGGGAGAAACACAAACACACACTCAATTAAACCCAAGAAACTAGAAACCGTGTGTGTGTCTGTGTGTGTGTCTGTGTGTGTGTGTGTGTGTGTGTGTGTGTGTGTGTGTGTGTGTGTGTGTGTGTGTGTGTGTGTGTGTGTGTGTCTGTGTCTGTCTGTGTGTGTGTGTGTCTGTGTGTGTGTGTGTGTGTGTGTGTCTGTACCTTATCCTGCAGGAACAGCACCACGTTCTTTGGGCCGGCCCTCAGAGCTCGCTGCAGGTAACCAGCGAGCTGCTGTGGGTCGACTACGTGACCGGCCGCCGGGGGAGACTGAGCGGGGAGGGAGACCCTGGAGAGGAGATTTAATGATATTATATAGATATATTATATTAGGAGACCCGCTGGGAGAAGGCGATGTTAACGAAGTTTAACTGAGCCTCTCTAACATCCTTCCATACTGCAGTAAGAGTCTGTATTTACTGAACAGAATTCCAGGATAATACATCAGCTGCTGTTTGTGTCCACTAGATGGAGCCGTTGGCTTTTAGAGTTATTTCTGACAGCTTTCCATCACACGGTTGCTCAGTTTGTCTGTGGTCTGTCCCATTCAGCAGAAATGAACAAACACAAAACATTATTTTTTAGATTAAACAGATGTTGACAAAGTTTTCCTTTGTGGACACCATCTAAAGTTGGTAAAAAGGGAATAACTTGCAATGTATATATATCACAGAATATCACAATAATATTGGACTGTTTAAGTAGAAAGAACTACTTTACCTCAACTATGTACTAGAGTAAATGTACTCTGTTACTTTCCACTACTGCTCCTGTAAAGTTTCTATTTTTGTATTTATTCTTTTTAAGGTAAATGAACATTTACATGTTTTTTTATTTCAACACCAGAATCTGAAATAATAAAGATTAATGTTCATGTCCATGTAGTGAACTCACACACACTGTCATACACACCTTCGTATCCATACACTTTTTATATACTTTTATAACATAAAATAATGTAATGTAATATTAAATAAAATAATATACAGGTAGTCAGACAATATAAAGCTGCTGTCAGCTGATCTGTCACATTATGTAACAATATCTCAGAGGATTACAGAAAATACTCACGTTACATTATCTCAGAGGATTACAGGAAATACTCACGTTATGCTTCCTTCGTTTAATTATTTTAAAACGCTTAAAGGAAGCACAGTTTAGTTTGCTTTCTGTGTGTACACAGACCTGGATAAAGGCCTTTATTTATTTATTTATTTATTTATTTATTGATAGATATATATATATATATATATATATATATATATATATATATATATATATATATATATATATATATATATCCATGTAGCATATATAATAATATATATCCATGTAGGCCTATGTTTAAAAACATATAGGCTATCCATGTATATTCCAGCAGAGACTGACGGAGACTGGTATTCCCTGAAATATAAGGTTAGGGTTGTATACATGTATAAATATACAAATATATAAATATATAAATGTATAAATGACTCGCAGCATTCACCGACTCTGACGGTTGGATGAAGGATAGAAGTAGAGCGTAATGAGACATAGGAAATGAATACATAACACTAATAATAATAACTAGTACATGTAACATGACTCACCCCTCACTGGTCCACAGGATCAGCGGAACCTGCTCATCGCAGTTCCCCGGGTTTAAGACGCCGAACCCGGCCAAAAAAAGAACCAAACGCGCCGAGAAGCAGCGGAGCTGCAGCGTCCCTGTGGCCGCCATCTTTAATCCTCCGAGCAGTGACGTCATGGGACGAGAGGAAGAAGAAGACGCTGCTCTGCCTCGTTCTCACTCGGATGCATCACATACTAATACATATATACACACATAATAAAGAGTGCTACATATACAGTGCTCAGCATAAGTGAATACACCCATGCTAAAGTTGACTAAAAAGAGGAATACAAATAAAAACATTTTTGGAAATTGATCTTAATGCCTTAATTAAAAAAAGAGGAAAATCCAACCTTTAAGGACATGAATAATGTATGATAAATATATAAATGTTCTTCCTTAAAATAGCCCACCCCCACATCATCACATCCCCTTCACCATACCTAGAGACTGGCATGGTTTTATTTCAGTTAGCTGGTTTGATTTGCATTGAGAGATGATTTTATGGAAAGTACCCCATGCCAATCTCTAGGTATGGTGAATGGGATGTGATGATGTGGGGGTATGGTGAAGGGTATGTGATGATGTGGGGTATGGTGAAGGGGATGTGATGATGTGGGGTATGGTGAAGGGGATGTGATGATGTGGGGGCCAAGGGAACTTTATCAGGATGCATAGTATCCTGGATCCATGAAATAACTGGCCTTTCAAAATAAAAGTCTGCCTGCTTCTATGGGAATTTAACATAGGGGTGTACTGACTTATGCCTTTATATACAGTGAGGAAAATAAGTATTTGAACACCCTGCTATTTTGCAAGTTCTCCCACTTGGAAATCATGGAGGGGTCTGAAATTGTCATCGTAGGTGCATGTCCACTGTGAGAGACATAATCTAAAAACAAAAATCCAGAAATCACAATGTATGATTTTTTAACTATTTATTTGTATGATACAGCTGCAAATAAGTATTTGAACACCTGTCTATCAGCTAGAATGCTGACCCTCAAAGACCTGTTAGTCTGCCTTTAAAATGTCCACCTCCACTCCATTTATTATCCTAAATTAGATGCACCTGTTTGAGGTCGTTAGCTGTATAAAGATTCCTGTCCACCCCATACAATCAGTAAGAATCCAACTACTAACATGGCCAAGACCAAAGAGCTGTCCAAAGACACTAGAGACAAAATTGTACACCTCCACAACGCTGGAAAGGGCTACAGGGAAATTGCCAAGCAGCTTGGTGAAAAAAGGTCCACTGTTGGAGCAATCATTAGAAAATGGAAGAAGCTAAACATGACTGTCAATCTCCCTCGGACTGGGGCTCCATGCAAGATCTCACCTCGTGGGGTCTCAATGATCCTAAGAAAGGTGAGAAATCAGCCCAGCACTACACGGGAAGAGCTGGTCAATGACCTGAAAAGAGCTGGGACCACCGTTTCCAAGGTTACTGTTGGTATTACACTAAGACGTCATGGTTTGAAATCATGCATGGCACGGAAGGTTCCCCTGCTTAAACCAGCACATGTCAAGGCCCGTCTTAAGTTTGCCAATGACCATTTGGATGATCCAGAGGAGTCATGGGAGAAAGTCATGTGGTCAGATGAGACCAAAATAGAACTTTTTGGTCATAATTCCACTAACCGTGTTTGGAGGAAGAAGAATGATGAGTACCATCCCAAGAACACCATCCCTACTGTGAAGCATGGGGGTGGTAGCATCATGCTTTGGGGGTGTTTTTCTGCACATGGGACAGGGCGACTACACTGTATTAAGGAGAGGATGACCGGGGCCATGTATTGCGAGATTTTGGGGAACAACCTCCTTCCCTCAGTTAGAGCATTGAAGATGGGTCGAGGTTGGGTTTTCCAACATGATAATGACCCGAAGCACACAGCCAGGATAACCAAGGAGTGGCTCTGTAAGAAGCATATCAAAGTTCTGGCGTGGCCTAGCCAGTCTCCAGACCTAAACCCAATAGAGAATCTTTGGAGGGAGCTCAAACTCCGTGTTTCTCAGCGACAGCCCAGAAACCTGACTGATCTAGAGAAGATCTGTGTGGAGGAGTGGGCCACACTCCCTCCTGCAGTGTGTGCAAACCTGGTGAAAAACTACAGGAAACGTTTGACCTCTGTAATTGCAAACAAAGGCTACTGTACCAAATATTAACATTGATTTTCTCAGGTGTTCAAATACTTATTTGCAGCTGTATCATACAAATAAATAGTTAAAAAATCATACATTGTGATTTCTGGATTTTTGTTTTTAGATTATGTCTCTCACAGTGGACATGCACCTACGATGACAATTTCAGACCCCTCCATGATTTCCAAGTGGGAGAACTTGCAAAATAGCAGGGTGTTCAAATACTTATTTTCCTCACTGTATATATATATATATATATATATATATATATATATATATATATAAATAAAAGACTGCAGTATATATAAGACTGTGGTGAACAGGTAAAATATCTTTATTAACAGATCAAACTTCTCCAGTTCATTACTGACTTTAAGAGTTATTTTCTGTGCTACAAAGTTTCTGAAATGTTAGATGTTAATTTTAAAATATGCAAATGAGGCACTCTTATTAAATAAAAAACAGAAAAGTTAACGTTGGATAAAGGTTCCAAATTCTTGTTTCATTTTGTCAACATATTAGTCAAAGGTTTCTGCAGAGGGAATCTCTTTTTATCACTTCATAAATCAGAAAATACTGTAAAAACAGACATTAAAATAATGTTTCAGGAATAAAATGTATAAACGTGGCTGTAAACAATGTTGGTTTTCTTTATTATTCTGTTCCATCAGCACCGACAGGTGAGTGTTACAGAGACAAATACACGTTTCAAAAGATGAAAACTTGAATATATATATATATATATATTTATATTTATGTATTGGCGTTTACATCCAGTAGGAAAGAGTGGCAATCACAGTAAGGCCATATATTTATAAAAACAGATCAGTGTTTTAGAAAATCTGAGGAAAAATCACTTCTTTACATCTGCAGTCACATATATTAAAATATATATATTATATATCTATTATATTATTATAAAACATGTTTTATATAATATAATAGATATAAAACATGTTTTATATCTGTGACTGCAGAAGAAGCATTCAAAGGAAAGAAGGATCTGATGAAGAGTTCACAGGAAACTAAGTTTCTACAGAACTGAGAAATTCAATTGAGTGTTTGATAAAGAGAGAGACGTTAGTACGACTCATTCATACGTAATAAAACCAAACATTATATTATACTACCAATCATATACTCTGCATGCCTGTTTCTGACCACAGCTGTAAACTTTAACATGCTTTGATTCATTATTATTATGAATAACAGGAGCACACTGCGTACTAATCTTTAGTATTTAAACAGACATCTGCAGAGTCTTAGGAACATTCTGGTCTGGTTCCATCAACCGATGGAACCAGACCAGAATGTTCCTAAGACTCTGCAGATGTTCAGATCATATTCAAAAACAGGTTTTGTACAGTTTGGCAACTAAACCACTTTAGTTCCTTCAAATGTTGCGGTCAGCATTTCTTCAGCTTGTTTTTACATCCTGTAACTTTCTCTCTCTGCTGTTAGTGGCCGAGTCTGCCGCTATGGCCTCTCTGTTCTCTCTCCTGCAGACGGATCACAGATCATGCTAATGCTAATGCTATCACTTCTTACTGCTGCTGCTTCACAATAAAAGCCTTCAGCTGGAGAATCTCAGGGAGGCTTTTATTGTGAAGGACAGTACACTACAGAGAGTGTCCTGTAAGGGTTATAAACATTACAGAGAGTGTCCTGTAAGGGTTATAACCACTACAGAGAGCTAGTAAGGGTTATAACCACTACAGAGGATGTCCTGTAAGGGTTATAACTACTACAGAGGGCTAGTAAGGGTTATAACCACTACAGAGGATGTCCTGTAAGGGTTATAACCACTACAGAGGGCTAGTAAGGGTTATAACCACTACAGAGTGTCCTGTAAGGGTTATAAACATTACAGAGAGGGTGTCCTGTAAGGGTTATAAACATTACAGAGAGTGTTCTGTAAAGGTTATAAACATTACAGAGAGTGTCCTGTAAGGGTTATAAACATTACAGAGGGTGTCCTACAGCGGGGAATCAGACGGCTCAAAGCATGATGGGAAAACTGATTACTGACGGATTTCTTTAATAAAACAACCTGAGTTCATTTGTGACATTGTAAACAAACAGCTGGTTCTCTGCTATTGTATTCCTGATGAAGTATTAAACTGTCCTCACCGGTAACCACAGTGACTGAAACCTTCAGGGTCATGGTTACATGGTGCAGATCAGGGACTGCGGTCTGTCTGAGCTGTTCCTAAGAGTGTGGGATGAATAAAGTCTGAGAATCTCCATTATATCCAAGATAAACTGGGACTGGAACATGTCCTTAACCTGACTGATATCCAATCAGAGAAGTAATAGAATCAGGACCTTCAGTAAATCACTGGGGACACCCAGCCCTTATATGAGTAAGACTAATATGATACTTCATGTCCAGACAAATCATTCAAGATCTTTGACAGCACGTTACTAAACCATCCATCTTTATTTTAATCTGTTTATCCTGTTCTGCTTTGAAACATTAACATAGAACGTCCTGTTTTCCACCAATGCAGCAGTTAGAAACCTGCCGTGATGACTCGGAGACTCAAGACCCGGGGTGGAGGAATGTAGCTCCAGAGAGAACAGGAAGTGTGTGTGTGTGAAGATATTACCCTCAGTCAGGGTAAAGGATCATCAGTCTTATATATATATATATATATATACTATTTATATTTATATATATATATATATATATATATATATATATATACAGTCAGGCATGGCGGCTGGGACTCGGGATCAGGATCTGGTCTGGATCTGGTCTGGATCAGGATCTGGTCTGGATCTGGCCGTGGAGCGCCTCGGCCTGGACTTTGAGGCTCCAGAACTCTCTCTGGATCAAATCAGTCAACGTCTTCCTCATCTCCATCTGACACCAACATTTAGAGAAAAAAAACACAGTTATTAAATGTTACACTCTCAGAACTGGACCCAGAAAGCTGAGGCTACATCTCCACCTACACGTTGGTTTAAAAAGGAATATCTTCTGCTACGTTTCCCCCTCTCATTCCCCCTGCTCTGGTGTTTCCCCCTCTCATTCCCCCTGCTCATGTTAACATGTTACAGTCTGCTGTGATCATGTTAACATGTTCACATGTTGCAGTCTGTCCTCACCTGGCTCTTGTTTTGGGCTCGGAGAGATTCAACGAGCTCTGTCACAGTGAACGGTTTTCCCACCAGGACGGTGATTCTCTGGAAGAAAACAGGAAACTGTCACTGACAGGAAACAGCTGCAGTCACTGACAGGAAACAGGAAACAGCTACAGTCACTGACAGGAAACAGGAAAAAGCTACAGTCACTGACAGGAAACAGGACAAAGCTGAAGTCACTGACAGGAAACAGAAAAAAGCTACAGTCACTGACAGGAAACAGGAAACAGCTGCAGTCACTGACAGGAAACAGGAAAAAGCTACAGTCACTGACAGGAAACAGGAAACAGCTGCAGTCACTGACAGGAAACAGGAAACAGCTGCAGTCACTGACAGGAAACAGGAAACAGCTACAGTCACTGACAGGAAACAGCTGTAGTCACTGGCAGGAAACAGGAAACAGCTGCAGTCACTGACAGGAAACAGGAAACCAAGAGGAAGTAAATGCTTCCAGGTGAGAGGGAAGAGTTCCTACCTTTCCAGCCCGAGGAACGTAAGGCTTCTCATTGGGCAGAACGTCCCCCAATCCTGAGACAGAAAAAGCATCAGCGTTTAATTATAATAGATCAAATAATATATGAAATAAAGAAATATTCTCTTTGATCCCTGGACACTAGTGTTGATACATGATGTCATATTGTTTATATGTTCACCTGTTTTTAAGGATAAGGCTGACAATATTTATATATATCAATATGAAAATAGATATATTTGTTTGTATGTTAAATCTCAACACTGTCTTACTTCCTGTCTGACTTTCTGTCTGACTTTCTGTCTGACTTGCTGTCTAGTATCTGTTGTCTCCCTGTGTGTAGCAGACTGTATAAACTAAGGTGAGTTATCTATTGTGTGTCTCCCTGTGTGTAGCAGACTGTATAAACTAAGGTGAGTTATCTATTGTGTGTCTCCCTGTGTGTAGCAGACTGTATAAACTAAGGTGAGTTATCTATTGTGTGTCTCCCTGTGTGTAGCAGACTGTATAAACTAAGGTGAGTTATCTATTGTGTGTCTCCCTGTGTGTAGCAGACTGTATAAACTAAGGTGAGTTATCTATTGTGTGTCTCCCTGTGTGTAGCAGACTGTATAAACTAAGGTGAGTTATCTATTGTGTGTCTCCCTGTGTGTAGCAGACTGTATAAACTAAGGTGAGTTATCTATTGTGTGTCTCCCTGTGTGTAACAGACTTTATAAACTAAGAGGTGAAACAGCAGAAGATGTGAGATAAATTAATCAGAGCTTTGAGTTACTCACCCACATGCCAGAGCGGCAAGACGATCGGATCCAAGGAGCACTCTGCTAACAGCCGACCAATACCTGAAACACAACCCAGAAATCCTCCCTTTAACACTGTCAACCGTTATAAAGTTTATGAAAAGACAAACATTCTGTTTTCATCTCATACAGCTCTGTGATCTCTGCTGATTTATAGTAATATGTAGGTAGATTTATAGTAATACGTTGGTATATGCTTGGTTTTACTGTGCGCATGTCTGCGTTGTTCTAGTGTATCTCTTTAAGAGAATAGCAGAGCTGGTGTGTGTGTGTGTGTGTGTGTGTGTGTGTGTGTGTGTGTGTGTGTGTGTGTGTGTGTGTGTGTGTGTGAGATTATCTTCAGAGTGAGTAGAGACTCTAGACTCATAGTGAGAGAAACAAAGTATCTCCCCTGTTCTTTCTGACCACGGTAGGACATCTGGAGCAGGAGAAGTTCACCCTCTCCTTGATTTCATGTTGTTTATGGCGAAGGAGAACCAGGAAATTAGCCGGGGGAAATGCAACGCTACCAAGCCACGGCCTAGCGGACCAATCACAGTTGTTGCGGTCTGCCTTGCTGCGACGTGAAGTTACATTACCAACGCAAAACCATAAATCAGGCTTTACACTGTAGCAACATGCTCTGTACTCACCCCACTTTAACCGAATACATTCCTGGGTCATGTTGACTTTTCCTGAAGGAGGAAGGAGAGAGGAAGTTAATTCACACAACACTAAAACTAAATCTAAATCTACAGAAACCGAAGAGTGAAATGTGAGGAGGTTAAAAACCTTCTGGAAAAATGTGCACCCATTCTCCTCCGTTCAGTTTCTCCAAAATAAAATCCATCCCTTTCTGGTAAACGCCGTCTCCTACAGAAAACAGACCATGATGTGTCGTTGAGTCAACAGACGGAAGATAAGGTTTCTAACGCTGACATGAACTTACCTCTGCAGACGGGAACACATTTCCCTCGGCTGAAGAATCTCGAGTGCAGCTCTTTGGTGAAGCAGATGTCAGAAGCTGTTGGAGTCCTGCACGGTTACAGGTTAATAATAACAGACTTTAAAGGACAATTCCGGCGCAAAACGAACCTAGGGGTTATTAACAGATGTGTACCCACTCTGTCGCTCTCTGGGACATGTTTTCATGCTAATCAAATGAGTTTTTAGCTTGAAAGACGCTAGCATGGACCGCTGATTACAGTTTCATAATGCTGTCACACACTGTTTTCCTGGAGCCAAAATTACAGACATCCTGGCTAAAGTTGTGGACCTGATACCCTCATTCCCGACCTCTATTAAACATCGTGGTCCATTGTGGACATAACGACATGTCCACTCGGATTCAGGAGTGTGGGCGCACAAGGCGAGACTTTACCACTCTCATTGAGGCTTTAAAAAGCACTGGGAAGGCGGTTTTTATTTCGGGCCCACTTCCATCTCTAGGTCGCAAATCATGCCTTTTTAGTAGACTACTCTCCCTTAAAACCTGGCTCCAGCTTACATGCAGCATTCACAAGATAGGTTTTATTGACAATTTTAATCTGTTTTGGGAACGTGGCTCCCTGTTCAGCTGGGATGGTATTCATCCCACTACACGCGGAAACCAGATGCTACGTGGAAATTTGCACCAGGCCCTGCACACTCAGAGCTATAATTGACAGTTTGCATCCCGTAAACACTCTCACAAGCACACTGACCAAACACACTCTCCCAAAAGCTCTCACTCCTTTACAAATAACTCTGTTAACCCACAGACCAGCTATATAATTCCAGTTATAATCAATAATATCATTAATCAGAGATACAGCGTTACACGCCCCTCTGTGCTCCCTTTGGAGCAATCACCCACTCATAATCCCATAACCACGGTGTCTGTCCCCCGACTGAGACCGATTAAACCAAACGCTAACAAAAGAGGTGCTATACTCAACAACCTAATTGGAACTAAAACAACCACTGCAATGATAGAACAGAATAGGAAAATCAAATTTGGACTATTAAATATTAGATCTCTGTCGTCTAAAGCAATATTGGTAAACAAATTGATATCAGATAACCAAATTGAATTATTCTGCCTCACCGAAACATGGCTGGCCATGAAGAATATGTTAATATAAATGAAGCCACTCCTTCCAGTCATAATAATACTCAAATTCCACGAGGCTCAGGCCGAGGAGGGGGAGTTGCAGCCATATTTGACTGGAGCCTGTTAATTAATCCTAAACCTAAACTAAATTATAACTCGTTTGAAAGCCTTAGTTCTTAATCTTCAACACCCAACATGGAAAACAGTACAGACAATATTTGTTGCTTACCGAGCACCAGGTCCGTATTCTGAATTTTTATCTTGAGTTTTTGTCATGTATTGTCCTAAAATCAGACAAAGTACTTATTGTAGGTGATTTTAATATCCATGTGGACGTTGACAGCAATAGCCTTAGTACTGCTTTTAACTCACTGCTAGATTCAATTGGTTTCAGTCAGAGTGTGCATAAGGCCACGCACGGTTTTAACCACACCCTCGACCTTGTGCTAGAATATGGCATCAAAATTGAAGATTTAATAGTATTTCCACAGAATTCTTTACTATCAGAGCATTTTTTAATAACTTTCGAATTCTTACTACCCAACTATACGAAATTAAATAAAACCTTCTACACTAAATGCCTATCTGACAGTGCTATAGCTAAATTTAAGGAAGATATTCCAACAGCATTTAACTCAATGTCGTGCTTTAATATAACAGAGGACATTTGTGTTAACTTTAGTCCCCCCCAAATTGATAATTTTGTAGATGGTGCTACGACCTGCCTGCGAATGACTTTAGACTCTGTTGCTCCTCTCAAAAAGAAGATGATGAAGCAAAGGAAACTAGCACCTTGGTAAAACTCCCAAATTAAAACAAATTTCACGAAAACTTGAAAGTAAATGGCGTGCCACCAAATTGGAAGAATCTCGTTTAGACTGGCAAGACAGTTTGAAAACCTATAGGAAGGCCCTCAGAAATGCCAGATCAGACTATTACTCATCATTAATAGAAGAAAATAAGAACAACCCAAGGTTTCTTTTCAGCACTGTAGCCAGGCTGACCGACAACCACAGCTCTACTGAGCCATCTATTCCCCTAGCGCTTAGTAGTGACGACTTCATGAGTTTCTTTAATGATAAAATTATAACAATTAGGGATGGAATTCAGCACTTTTTGCCCTGAACTTCTAACGGTTCACCTTTGAATGCAGGAGTGCTAGAAAAAACGACAGGACCTGACATATACTTAGACTGCTTTTTTCCTATAGACCTTCAATAATTAATGCTAAAGGTCTCTTCAGCTAAGCCATCTACCTGTCTCTTAGACCCCATCCCAACGAGGCTACTTAAAGAAGCGTTACCCGTGGTTAACACTTCATTACTAAATATGAGCAACATGTCTTTATCAACAGGTTATGTAACACAGTCATTTAAAATAGCTGTGATAAACCCTCTTCTGAAAAAACCCACCCTCGATCCTGAGGTCTTAGCCAACTATAGACCTATATCTAACCATCCCTTTCTCTCCAAGATCCTTGAGAAAGTAGTCGCTAATCAGTTATGTAACTTTTTACATAGGAATAGTCTATTTGAGGACTTCCAGTCAGGATTCAGAAAGCATCATAGCACAGAGACGGCACTGGTGAAAATTACTAACGATCTTCTAATGGCTGCTGACAAAGGACTCCATATTTGACTCATTAGATCTCAGTGCTGCATTCAACACTATCGACCATACCATCCTTTTACAGAGACTGGAACATTTAGTTGGCATTAAAGGAATCACACTGAGCTGGTTTAAGTCCTATTTCTCTGATCAATCTCAATTTGTTAATGGAAATGGTAAATCCTCCAATTACGCTAGAGTTGGCCATGGCGTTCCTCAAGGCTCAGTGCTTGGACCAATTCTTTTCTCCTTGTATATGCTTCCTCTAGGCAATATTATTAGGAAACATTCAATTAACATTCACTGCTATGCAGATGACACCCAATTATACTTGTCAATCAAGCCAGACAAAACCAGTCAGTTAGCTAAACTTCATGTGTACATTAAAGATATAAAAACTTGGATGACCTACAATTTTCTGATGTTAAACTCAAACAAAACTGAAGTGATTGTGTTGGGCTCCAAACACCTCCGAACTTCATTATCTAAAGATATAGCTACCCTGGATGGCATTGCCCTGGCCTCCAGCACTACTGTCAGAAATCTAGGAGTTATTTTTGATCAGGATTTATCCTTCAATGCCCATCTAAAAGAAACCTCAAGAATAGCCTTTTTTCATCTCCGTAACACTGCCAAAATTAGGAATATCCTGTCTCAAAACGATGCTGAAAAACTAGTCCATGCATTTGTTACTTCGAGACTGGACTACTGTAATTCCTTACTATCAGGATGTTCAACTAAATTCCTTAGGACTCTCCAGCTGATCCAGAATGCTGCAGCGCGTGTTCTGACAAGAACTAAGAAAAGAGATCATATTTCTCCTGTATTAGCTTCTCTGCATTGGCTTCCTGTAAAATCCAGGATTTAATTTAAAATCCTTCTCCTGACCAACAAAGCTCTAAACGGTCAAGCACCTTCATATCTTGAAGAGCTCATAGTACCTTATTGTCCCAATAGAGCACTATGCTCCCAGAATTTGGAGCATAGTGCTCTCGTGGTTCTCGTGGTTCCTGAGTCTCCAATGGCGCTTTTCCATTACATGGTACCTGCTCGACTCGCATCGACTCTACTTTTGGTTTTCCATTACGAAAAAAAGTACCTGTTAGCATGTTACCAGGTTTTTTTAGTACCACCTCTGTCGAGGTTCCAAGCGAGCTGAGGCGAGCCGAAAAGGTGACGTGAAAGCGACAGACGTGGGTGTCCTGAACAAACCTGCTATTTTTAAATAGTTTAGCCAGCTGTGTTTTTTTTTGCTGTCCAGCTTCATTAGAAACTAAATGTGTCTTCTGGCAACAACAACACACACGTTCTGTGTGTGTGTGTCGCGTTAGGTCACGGCAGTTTACTGCAGCGCCGCTTGTTTTACAGTCCTGCGGAGGCTCCAGGCAGAGTTTTCGCCGTAGCCTACGTACACACACACGGCCGGCTCGATGCACACACCAGCGCACAAGTATAAACATCAGGCCACTTACATAGACTACAGAGAAAGCGCTGCCTGGAGCCTCCGCAGAACTGTAAAACAAGCTCAAGTGGCCTGATGGTTATACTTGTGCGCTGGTGTGTGCGTCGAGCCAGCATATAAAACGACCAGCCACACTGAGGCGGTACTAAAATCTGCAATGGAAAACGGACGCACAGTGTGTCGAGTCGAGGCGAAGCGAGTAGAGTCGAGGCGAGTCGAGTAGGTACCATGTAATGGAAAAATGCCATAAAAGTATGATGGGAGCCAGAGCCTTCAGCTATCAAGCTCCTCTCCTGTGGAACCAGCTCCCGGTCTGGGTTTGGGGGGCAGACACCATCACCATATTTAAGAATAAACTGAACACACTCCTCTTTGATAAAGCTTATAGTTTGGGAGTGAATAGAGTAGAGTAGAGGGAGGCAGGCCAATACAGCCGGGTCCGGTTGGGGAGAGTTCTAGCCTGATCAGGCACCTCTCTTTGGCCTGCCTCTCTTAGTTATGCTATTAAAGTTCTAGACTACGGGGGAGGTTCCTTCCTTCCTGCGACACACAAGCTGCTCTCTCCTCTCTCTTTCCATTTGTTTCAATTTGTGTGCATCCTTGCCCCTCAAATGCTTGTTACTAACCTAGCTCTGGGGAGTTTACTCCCCGGAGTCCTTATGTTTCTTTTCCCGCCCAGAATATTCCCTTGGATTAGGGTGGCACCATGATCTTGGTTGGAGCTGTCACCTGACACCTGCAGTGTCCGGCTGCGTCATGCCAAGTGTCTGCGTCCTGCTACGCCCACCCATGCTGTGCTGTGCCATGCTACATTCTGTAACGCCCATGACATGAACTACTACGACTACCATTTGTAGTCACTGTTCCATTATCTTTGTGACTATTATTGCCACTGTTCATCACACCCCCAACCAGCAACGTCAGACGCCGCCTACCAAGAGCCTGGGTCTGCCGAGGTTTCTTCCTAAAAGGGAGTTTTTCCTCGCCACTGTTGCATTAGCCACTGCTAATGATTGCTCTTGGGGGAATTACTGGAATTGTTGGGTATTCGTAAATTATAGTGTGGTCTAGACCGACTCTATCTGTAAAGTGTCTCAAGATAACTCTTGTTATGATTTGATACTATAAATAAAATTGAATTCAAAATTGAATTGATTAGCTTACAACGCTAGTATTCGGGGAACAGGGAACATAAAAACAAATCGCTATTTATACCACTAAAAAGGCTCAAAATATCCCCACACTTCAACGGTAGCATAATGAGGGTCCCTAAATGTTAACCGAAGCATTGAGAACTCTGTAAGTGTACAGTTTATTGTAAAGACAGATTATAAAGACATTACGTTCATGTTTACATGCCGCCGCCGTCTTAGAAACCAGTCATGACTTACAGCTAGCGATGCAAACTAAAATCAAAAGCAATTTGCTCAATATATCTGAAATAATCGCACTCTGCATAACTTGTCTAGTGTACTTACTCAGTGGATAACTGTCCATCTGGTCCCTCCGGTCTGGGTCGGCGAAAAAAGTTTCAAGTACAGCCCTGTTCATCAGAGAGGGGAAATCTTCAGACTGTACCAAACACTGCGTCTCTTGGGCATCGCAACAGGTCCCACTCCGTGCAACCCAGACACTCCTGTTGGGTGGCCATAGCTTCACAATGTCCGCAGGTACACCACCAGTTTCCCGAAGTATGAGGCTGTGTTGCGGCATTGACTACAAGTAGCTCCCTCTCTCTCGTAGCCCTTTCACGGAGCTCACGCAGCTCTTCGTTCAATAAACTCTCTGTACACTTACAAAGTTCTCCATGCTTCGGTTAACATTTTGAGACCCTCATTATGCTACCGTTGAAGTTTGGTGATATTTTGAGCCTCTTTAGTGGTATAAATAGCGATTTGTTTTTGTTGTAAGCTAATCAACGGTCCGCGCTAGCATCTTGCAAGCTAAAAACTCATTGGATTAGCATGAAAACATGTCCCAGAGAGCGAAAGAGTGGGTACACATCTGTTAATAACCCCTAGGTTCGTTTTGCGCCGGAATTGTCCTTTAAATTAAAGTAAACAAGGTGTGGAGATTTCAAACTCACCAGCGCATCTTGTTGAAGGTCCACAGCTGTCGGAGCTTCAGTACACCTGTCCAGACACACATCAGTTATTAATATTATTATTATAATATTATTCTCTGTATCCTGATGTTTCGGTGCAGGTCGTCCAGGGTATTACCCCAGATGTGCGGGTCGTCCATACAAGACTGGTGGTTGGACAGCGTGAGGAGTGGCGTGTCGGCGGGCCGGCGGTCCACCAGATCCAACAGAACCTCATGGTTATGGACCGTCAGACAGTTCATGTACTCTGGAGACGGAGACATCACAGACTAAAGTACTAATCCACACTGAAAATACTACAAGTTACAACTTTACTGCTTTGCACTCTGTTTGTCTGCACACACTGCCAGGAAACATCTGGATATAACTAGATACATAGCACTTTAAACATCTGGATATAAATAAATACATATCTCTTTAAACATCTGGATATAACCAGATACATATCTCTTTGAACATCTGGATATAACAGATGCGTATCTCTTTGAACATCTGGATATAACCAGATACATATCTCTTTAAGGACCGTACATGAGTACCTGGAAATGTTTATATATATATATGTATTTATATATTTATGAATGAACCTACTGGTCCAGAAGTATGAGTAGGAGCCGACCATGCCCATGATCAGAGAGCTGGAGATCCTCCACGCCAGAGCAGGGCATTGTGGGAAAGGCCATCGCACCTCGAGGGGCATCGCAGAGCTCCGCACACACACATCAACCTGGAACTACACAGAACACACAAACACACACACACACACACACACACACATCAACCTGGAACTACACACACACACACATCAACCTGGAACTACACACAACACACACACATCAACCTGGAACTACACGCACACACACACACACACACATCAACCTGGAACTACACACAACACACACACATCAACCTGGAACTACACGCACACACACACACAGACACACACACACACATCAACCTGGAACTACACAACACACACACACACACACACACACACACACACACACATCAACCTGGAACTACACAACACACACACACACCAACCTGGAACTACACACACACCAACACATCAACCTGGAACTACACACACACACACACACACACACACACACACACACACACACACACACACACACCAACCTGGAACTACACACACACACACATCAACAGGGAATTACTCACACACACACACACACACACACACACACACACACACAACACTCACACACATGGACACACACACACACACACACACACACACACACACACACACACACACACACACACACACACACACACACACACACACACACACACACACATCAACCTGGAACCACACACACACACTCACCTGAAACTACACAAACACACAGCGTTAGTTTAAATAAAGTTTTTCTGTTTGAACGTTGTTGGAAACATTTGGGAGGATAGAAGAACAACTCTAATAATAATCAGCATCAACATATACTTAGTTACTGTGCAGAATACTGTATATGGTGTTAATGTATTATAACTGGGTTTAATGACTTTAATGGTGTTAATGTATTATAACTGGGTTTACAGTTTTTTACAATCACTTTGCTACTAATTTCAGAACCTTGACGTCATTTTTCAAAACTAATTGCTTGGATACAATACACATAAACCTAAGATCATTTGTTCATTTAACAAATGATGTGTCACCTGTTCAATATGACACATCTTAACATCAAAGTACTACGATTTCAAAAAGCAATTCACACATTACATTTCAGATGATTGTCAGAAAATGATAAGTAACTGTTGCATTACTCTTAATGTATAGTTGTATGGAAACAGCCAAACAATATTCCATGTTTAGATCATGAAAGTTCAAGATAACGAGATTCATTGTCACCAGTTAGCCTGGAGCATGACCCAATCAGAATACAGTTTCTATGGATGTAATATTTCATCATCATTCTTTACTGTAATGTACTACTGTTTATCAGACACTGTTTCTATGGTCCATGTACCACCTTTACTGTAATGTACTACTGTTTATCAGACACTGTTTCTATGGTCCCATGTACTACCTTTACTGTAATGTACTACTGTTTATCAGACACTGTTTCTATGGTCCCATGTACTACCTTTACTGTAATGTACTACTGTTTATCAGACACTGTTTCTATGGTCCATGTACCACCTTTCAGACTATTTACAGTATTGACAGTACTGCACTGTATGCACGCAGGCCCTTGGAATTGCTTGTCCAATTCTGCCAACTCGTTACTGATGATTGAGATACATACTTATACATATATATATATACATATATATACATATAAATATATACGTATATATACATATACATACATATGTATATATATATATATATATATATATATATATATATATATATATATATATATATATATATATATATATTCTCGTACCACATTGTTCGCCATGCCTGAAGGTTTTTTCCAAGATGTTTGGCTAATTGCGATGTAGATGAGAACCTGCGGCCAAATCCACAAGACAGAGCTGATGAATATGTAGAAGTACAGTAATCACTTCTTTGTTTGGCTTTTTACAGTACAAGCAAGTTGAGGAACACTGCATTTGATGTTTTACAGTACTACGGTCTTGTCTTTTCTATTTTGTAGCTAATTATTTTGCTTTGATTCAAATAAACCTATGTTGTGATCGTACTGTAATGTTTTTCATCAATACATTTCAGATTTGTCTGTAGTATTCTCTCTACTACTGCAGTACTTTTACAGGGATGTAGTTACATCTAGTACCATAATGAAACATGTATCACCTATTGTGTACTACAATATGTACTGATTGTACGAGCGATGACCCAGTGGAACTATGGGTAGCCTGTGTGTGGGTGATCTAAAGTAACGTTTCAATGGTATTTCACTATAAATTAGTTTTCTAACCAATGATTGTGCAAGATGTATTTAAAGATATGAATGTATGATGTAATGTTTTGAACATTAGACAGTCGGTTACAGTGATGACCGCTGTGAGTTTTGTGTCTAGAGTTTTGAAAAATGACGTCAAGGTTCTAAGATTAGTAGCAAAGTGATTGTAAAAGACTGTAATGACTTTAATGTTTAGCTGTAAAGGGGTAGGGCTGGGCATCGAGATTCCAGTGGAATTGTTTCTTTATTGGAATCGTTTGGAGGATTTGGTTTCAAATCTGATCATGTTCCAACTTTAACATGCGCAAGTTTTGGTTTCCGTAGCGACCAGGCTCTTGTTGTGTTGCAGCCGTGGAGCTCAGTAAGCAGTGCTCTAGTCCGGCTTTAGTTTACGTTGAAAAAGCTGTAAAACTGCAACCCACCATTGAATCAAAATACAACTGTCCTCTTATTTGTGAAATAAGCATGTGACCCGTTTCATCTCCACCCTCAAAGAATCAGAATCAGAATCCATAAGAACCGCAATCAGAAGGAAGCGGAATCAGAAGGAAGCGGAATCAGAAGGAACCGGAATCAGAAGTTAGCGGAATCAGAAGTTAGCGGAATCAGAAGTTAGCGGAATCAAAAGGAAGCGGAATCAGAAGGAAGCGGAATCAAAAGGAAGCAGAATCAGAAGGAAGCGGAATCAGAAGGAACCGGAACCAGAACATGAAATACTCCCGTAAAGTACCTCAGAATGTACTCGAGTAAATGTACTTCTAATACTATTCCTCCCCCAACCAAACTCTGTTCAGTTTTCTGTTGTTTTAAGAATTAACAAAGTTCAATATCTACTCGGAGACGGAGGACAAGTAGAAAGCAGCAGAACATTTTAAATACTCTAGTAAAGTACAAGTACCTCCGAATGAGTACAGTGAAGCAGTAGTTGAGTAAATGTAACGTTACTTGACGGTGAGCTGACGTCAGCTGTTACATTTAGACACATCAAACGCAACATATGAACCGTTGTATATGATATAATATACAACACATATAGCATATAATCACTTTGTGACATACAACATGGAATATGTAACATATATATTATTAATAACCGGGGGAATCAAAGGTTAAATGTTAGCTGTCTGACACTAATATCGATGGGAAGGGCTATTATATAATATCGATCTTTAACAGCTGATAAACGGCCGTTTCCGGTCCTAAATATCAACATGATGTCGCGTGTCGCTCTGTGAAACCTTGTGAAATATATTTAAAGACTTTATGAAGTTATTAAAACAGAAAACAGCCGAACATTTAGCTAACCTTTCTGCTGCTGACAGGCGGCTCAGCGACCCGGAACTGAAATGCGCGCACAGGATTGTGGGTAATGTAGTTTATTGGGGGAAGCTTGTTTGTTGTTGTTGACTCGCTGCTTTCAGTGACTGGTGATTTTAAATGATTTATTTATTAAGGTAAAGTACAAAAACATCTTAATTAGAAAAAAGAAACATGTTTTATTATATTTAAACAAAGAAAGTAAGAAATACGATCCAATAAGCATTCAAACATGGATTTAATTTAAAAACTACACACATTAAAACATCAATAAGTAGGTGGAGCGACTTCACTGAACGAGTTAAAACAATAAAATAAACCTTATTAATCCACACTGGAGACATCAGAATAACAAAAATACACTTTAAAATATAGTCAAAGTACTATAAGAAATAATAATAATATGTTCACTATAACCACCTTTATTATAAACAGGTGATGAGTAAGGTGTGAATAGAAATGGCTTAATGCCCAGTAGGAGTAGTAAATAAATCAATATAGTGCAGAATGTTATGAAGTGATCAATGCAATGTATCCCGGGTGTAATCAGATTACAGTTGTGTTCTACAGACTGCAGGGTTAGTTAACCCTAACTCTGTTTACATGTTTTCAGAACTGTCAACAACACACAATTCACCAAACTACACAAACAGAATGCAAAATGCCACAAACACATCTCAAAATGAAGCTTTTGCATCAAATGGCAAACACTCTTCATATTTGTACATTTGAAAATACCATGAACACACACACACACACACACACACACACACACAGACACACACACAAGCACACAGAGACAGACAAACACATATACACACACACACACACACACACACACACACACACAGACACACACACACAAACACAGACAAACACATATACACACACACAAACACACAGACACACACACACACAGACACACAGACAGACACAGACACACAGACAGACATACACAGTGTTACAACAGTAATGTTTAATATTGCATTGGTGTTCACTGTGTACTGTTCAACCCCTCTCAGCAGATTACCTTCATTTTAGAACATTGTAAATGTAGATATAAGATAAAGGAGCTATAGATTTAGAACAGTGTGTTCATGGTATATCCAAAATGTACTACAGTTTTTTCTGATTGCTTAAGCACATTTTTTGTAACTATTGGCCATTTTTGCAAAACTCTACACACAAATAAGAAAACCTTTCACCCAATTATCAAAACATTGTAGTTCTCTTGCAAAAGCGAACACAGCTAGATTAACTCTTCACACCTTCGTAAAAATGGTGTTTTCGTATCAAACAGTAAACACAAGCCATCATCTACTAAGCACACAATGTGCCAACTACACACTGATGGTATGAATACAAAACACATCTGGCTTTTGCTTTCTCTGTGTACAGATGTCAATTTGAGGTCATACTTTTGTCATAGTGTCATGTAAACATACAAGGATCCAAACTTCAAGTATTGGTGTTTATTCACACTCATCAAAACCAAGACAAAGTCAGAACACAAAATAGTAATTTCACAAAAAAAAACAAGTAAAAGACAATCAGCCTACATCATGTCGTCTTTCTGGGTCCGGCCACAAAATTTCGTCCACATCGCATGCGATATCCTCCAGTCCAAGGCACCGGGGAAAATATCTCCTTGAATGCCGTATCCAGGCCTGACATGATGCCTGGTCAATATCTCCACATGCCTCCTCCATTGCCTGTAACAGGGCTACCTGTTGATGAGGATGACGGTCGTACACTTTCCAGCGCCAGGCAGAGAAGAACTCTTCGATGGGATTTAAGAATGGAGAGTATGGAGGGAGGTTGAGTGCCATGAAGAATGGGTGGTCTGTAAACCAGTTGCGGACCAAAGCAGCCCTATGAGTGCAAAGCAGTGTTTGTGCTTTTAGTTTTGCAAACTCAGTGAGTGGTTTTGCTATACGTATTAATAGTTTTAGAAAATGTGCTACAAGAATCACGATTAGCGCTTAAGCATTCAGAAAAAACTGTAATATGAAAATTGTGTTTGTATTTGCATTTGATCCAAATTCTTAATTTTGAGATGTGTTTATGGCATTTTTAATACAGTGTTTAATTTAGGAGGAGATATGAGGCATTTTGCATTGTGTGTGTGCAGTTTTGAAAAAAGGAAAAATAGTTGTAAAAAACTGTAATTTACACTTGGTGTAATCAGATTACAGGTTTACAGACTGTTCCAACTATCTTTTCTGTGTTTGCATATTATAAAGTTTTACTGCCTGTTTCTACAGTCAGACAACGTGTTTTAATGCTGCTGGTACTTTGTGCTGATTAACGGCGGCTGGGTCTAATGTGTGTGTGTGTATTTCCTGCTGACCATCTGCTCCAATGTCCAGTCCAGCAGGAGGCAGGAATCCTCCATAGATGTATGAGAACACCCTGTAATCGAGGGGTTTCTCTCCATTTTTTGTTAGGGTTAGGTGCCTGTATTTGGGTTAGATGTTTAGGGGTCCTCCCTGAAGAAAATGTGACTTTTTCAACAATAAAAATTGCAAATTGACATCATTTTGAAGGACCATTATCTCCATATTTGTGTCTAAAACGTTGGAAAAGCTTGAGCAGATAATAAATAAATAACTCTAAAAAAACTTGCTAGATAAGTCAAACTACAATCCTTAGATCTGAGGGAAGTCTTTTATTTTCTGATCCTTAAATTGATTTTACATTCATTTAGCTCAGCTGCTTCGTCGAAAAGAATTACAAACATTAGTGTCATATCTTATAACACATCCATCAGACCCCGAGGACAATAAAACCTGAAGGTGCAGGAGTTATATTTCCTGCAGATCTTCTGCTGATGGACTGACCAGTCCAGCAGGTGGCAGGGACAGTTCTTTGCTGTGCAGACCAGAGTATATATCCTATATATATTTATATTTATACACTGTAGGATCTTAGATACATTTATATTTATACATTGTAGGATCTTAGATCTATTTATATTTATACATTGTAAGATCTTAGATCTATTTATATTTATACATTGTAAGATCTTATATATATTTATATTTATACCTTGTAGAATCTTATATATATATTCATATTTATACACTGTAGGATCTTAGATACATTTATATTTATACATTGTAGGATCTTAGATCTATTTATATTTACACATTGTAAGATCTTATATATATTTATATTTATACCTTGTAGAATCTTATATATATTTATATTTATACCTTGTAGGATCTTATCTATATATTTATATTTATACACTGTAGGATCTTAAATATATTTATATTTATGTCTTGTAGGATCTTATATATATTTATATTAGGGCTGTCAAAATAAATAAAAAATAACGGGTTAAAAAAAATAACGCAGATTAATCCATTCCATATTGACGTTTGACCCGGAGCCGTTCTAGCCTCCATTGGACTGTAAAATGAAGGAGGGAGACGAGAATGTGCTGCCTGGATCATTGATTGGAACATTTACTTGTAAAAATCTTCTTCCTGCCAACCCTGGCTACCGAAATCTGGATCCACTGATATGTCTGCTCTTCTCTCTGATGCTCTGAAACAGACGATACAGGCAACACAAACACCGCTGCACGTGATGCTAGTTAACACTATACTCAACAGCAGCTAACGCTAGCCTACCACTAGCTAGCAGCTGGATTACCAACTGTTGTTTAGTACCCTTTTTTTTCTTTTCTTTTTTTCTTTTCTTAAAAAGTATCGGTTCAGGCACCGTTAATTATGTATGCGATTAATTCAGATAAATTCATCACAGAGGATGTAATTAATTAGATTACATTTTTGACAGCCCTAATTTATATTTATATCTTGTAGGATCTTATATATATTTATATTTATACATTGTAGGATCTTATATATATATATATATATATATATATATATATATATATATATATATATATATATATATATATAATATTTGTTTTAAGGGTACATTTATATTTATTATATTTATATTTAAGGAGTCTGATTCAACAGTCGAATTGTCTCAGTGTCTGAAAATATATTTAGGACACAAAGGATCGTTCCATTGAGCTATATGGATGTTTGTCATCTATAATTATTTTAACTTTCTGTTAAATGACACAATAAGAGCCTCAAATATCACCAATATATATATATATATATATATATATATATATATATATATATATATATATATATATATATATATATATATATATATATACAGTATTTACTGTATATAACCCTGAGCATGTGTTTTATTCTGCTTTACTGGTTCAAACTTATCACCCAGACAACATGATTTAAATATTAATACTCAAACTTTTATTGAAAAGGTTACCCTAACCCTAATGAGAAAGTTTATAAACCCCTCCGTCGTGTCCTGGGACAAACAAACGCCCCCCAGAACAGATTCATATATATATATACGGAGATTAAAAACATTTATTAGAAGACATTTTACAAACATTCAAAAGTTTGTGCGTTCACGTCTCTCAGAAAGAGAGAAAAATCTAAAATCTTCATTTGTCAAATTAAAAGTAAAATGTCAGAAAACATTTCATCGAGTCTTTAAGTTTCAGTTTAGTTTCTCCAGTGCGTTCAGCATATATATCTATATATATATGTCTAGGCTACCCCTAACTCTAACTTCATTCACCAGCCGGGCGCCAGCGTGTTGAGCCCCTTCAACGCCACCTCGAAGCCCAGGAAACAGGCCTGCAGGAGACAGGAAGTGGTTCAGACATATAAACAGGTCTACAGGAAACAGGAAGTGGTTCAGAGATAAAAACAGGAATAAAGAAAGATGACGTTGACGGGTTAGAAGTTATCAGGAAGAACAGGAGCAGAAGTATCAGAGTACAGACAGAAGTATCAGAGTAATGACAGAAGTATCAGAGTAAATATAGAAGTATCAGAGTACAGAGAAGTATCAGAGTAAATATTTACGGCGTTTGCAGGAAAGGCTCGTAGAAAGACGGCGTTGAATCCTTTGAAGAGCGCTCGAGGTCCTTCCTCTCGGAGCAGAGTCCTCAAAACATCCAGCAGACCTCGATACTTCCCATCTCCAGCTACACACACACACACACACACACACACACACACACACACACACACACACATTTCATTAAGCTGACACTTTTATCCAACTAATTTATAGTGAAATACCATTGAAACGTTACTTTAGATCACCCACACACAGGCTACCCATAGTTCCACTGGGTCATCGCTCGTACAATCAGTACATATTGTAGTACACAATAGGTGATACATGTTTCATTATGGTACTAGATGTAACTACATCCCTGTAAAAGTACTGCAGCGGTAGAGAGAATACTACAGACAAATCTGAAATGTATTGATGAAAAACATTACAGTACGATCACAACATAGGTTTATTTGAATCAAAGCAAAATAATTAGCTACAAAATAGAAAAGACAAGACCGTAGTACTGTAAAACATCAAATGCAGTGTTCCTCAACTTGCTTGTAATGTAAAAAGCCAAACAAAGAAGTGATTACTGTACTTCTACATATTCATCAGCTGTGTCTTGTGGATTTGGCCGCAGGTTCTCATCTACATCGCAATTAGCCAAACATCTTGGAAAAAACCTTCAGGCATGGCGAACAATGTGGTACGAGAATATATATATATATATATATATATATATATATATATATATATATATATATATATATATATATATAAAGTATGTATCTCAATCATCAGTAACGAGTTGGCAGAATTGGACAAGCAATTCCAAGGGCCTGCGTGCATACAGTGCAGTACTGTCAATACTGTAAATAGTCTGAAAGGTGGTACATGGACCATAGAAACAGTGTCTGATAAACAGTAGTACATTACAGTAAAGGTAGTACATGGGACCATAGAAACAGTGTCTGATAAACAGTAGTACATTACAGTAAAGGTAGTACATGGGACCATAGAAACAGTGTCTGATAAACAGTAGTATATTACAGTAAAGAATGATGATGAAATATTACATCCATAGATACTGTATTCTGATTGGGTCATGCTCCAGGCTAACTGGTGACAATGAATCTGTTATCTTGAAACGTTCATGATCTAAACATGGAATATTGTTTGTCTGTTACCATACAACTATGCATTAAGAGTAATGCAACAGTTACTTATCATTTGGAGTAGTTGTATCGATTGATAGATGATTGTGATAAAATTAATAGACAATCATCTGAAATGTAATGTGTGAATTGCTTTTTGAAGTATAAGTACTTTGATGTTAAGTTGTGTCATTGAGCAGGTGATCTTTGTTAAATGAACAGGTGATCTTAGGTTTAAGGCCCTGACGCACCAACCAGACGGCCGACCGTCGGCAGAAAAGCCCGTCGGACTGATCAGTCAGGTCCCTGAGGTCCAAAAAATGCGGCGCTGCTCTGTATTATTTCCATTAACAGTCTGATTATTTCCCAGAAAATGAAAACCAGCAGCTGATTGGACGAATGCGTCACGTGGTTCTTTTTTCTCCGCAAATTCACAGCCAGACTGTCATGGCGGCTCGTTCAGAATACGATCTCATATTGTACTAAAATAATTCACCGAAACGTGTTTCTGAAAACATGTTAAGAGAGAAATAGGCCGTGCAGTTGCTGAATCTGTCTTCATTTCAGATTGACAAAGGTCAGTTTAAAAGATTTTCGTCAGATCCGCTCCCCATTTCTGGGTGAGTCCCGACTACCCTGTCTCCGACTGAGCATGTCGGGTCGGCCTGCTTCCCTTTATTTCATTTCCTCACATTTGGTGTGTGTGTGAGTGTGTGTGAGTCTCTGTGTGTGTGTGTGTCTCTGTGTGTGTGTGAGTGTGTGTCTGTGTGTGTGTGTGTGTGTGTGTGTGTGTGTGTGTGTGTGTGTGTGTTTTACTGCTTCTACAGTCAGACAACATGTATTATTGCTGCTGCCGCTCTGTGCAGATTAACGTGTCTGCTGATGGGTCTAATGCTGCTCTGCACACAGCTTAGTCATGAGCAAACTGCTTCCCTTTATTTCATGTCCTCCCATTCTGTGTGTGTGTGTGTGTGTGTGTGTGTGTGTGTGTGTGTGTGTGTGTGTGTGTCAGAGATGTTCACAAGTAATTTTTTGGAAGTTCAAGTCAAATCTCAAGTCTTTAGCCATCTGATCTGTCCCTAACACTGTATTGTTAAATCTTTTGAATTCAAAGCATGTCCTGTAGCTACCATCCAGACAGTACAGTATTAAAAATCAGTTGTGGATACAGCTATAAAGATACAATCTGCCTGTTCCCAGCATTAGCACAACACTTAGCGATGGTTAGCTTGTTATCTGTAACGATATATGCTAAATGTAAAGTCTCTTTCACTCAAAAAAAGAGAGAAAGAAAAGAGAATAGTGGCAGCCCCACACCAGTAACAGAACATGATGCATCTCAGTGTCAGTCCAAATTAACCACAATAAGCAGTTTGAACTCACTGATGTAATGCCATTGATTTATTTTCTAAGTGTTAGTAGGCTCAGTGAAACTGAGTCCAGCGCGAGGGAGACCCGACTCAGAGGAGGAAAGGTTTGTGAGGCCAGCGTCTCCACGGCAGGTGACGGCTGCGCCACGCATGGATGAAATAATGAAATAGTAAATAGGACTAGAGCAACAGAAATATGTGCAGAATTAAGACAGTTAAGACGGCCCAGTGTTTGGTGGACCGGGTACACCTTGTTCACTTAATAGCCTACAAATCCTCCATGGGATCAATTACGCATCACATGAGTTTACCCCCCCGACACAGCGTTTGTTCATGGGGAGATGGATCTGTGTGTCCCACCTCCTGTGCACTATGGATGTCTGAGCCTCAGCAACTACTAACTATAAAGATACAATGTGCCTGTTGCCAGCATTAGCACAACACTTAGCGATGGTTAGCTTGTTACCTGTGACGAAATATGCTAAATGTAACGTTTCACTTTCTTAGCGTGTGAGTGACTGACCTATCTGGGTGCGTTTGGAGATGCCTGATGAAGTTCGACGTTGTTGATCCAGCATCATTTATCTTGGTGCCACACCTTGGATGTAGCTGTTGGCTTACTGCCACTGTTTACCAAGTTATTGAAAGCTAAACTAGAGACAGACAAAAGGCAGAACTCCGGGAGGACTTGGTGTTGCCATCCTCAATGTATTTTTATGTGTGAGTGCGCGCACATAAGGCATGGAGCATGCGTTACGTTGCACATTATTGCGAAGGGCCGGAGACATGAGGCTCGTCATACATTTCCCCAACGGATATGCACCAATAAAAGAAAATAGAAATACATGAATACATTTAGATTTAAAAAGCAATAATTGCATGAAAACAGGTTGTTGACGAGTCTCGAAGCTCGAGTCTGAAGTCAGCTGTTAGTGCGACTTAAGTGCGACTCGAGTCAGAGTATCAGACTTGAGTCCCCATCTCTGTGTGTGTGTGTGTCTGTGATTGTGTGTGTGTGTCTCTGTGTGTGTGCATATGTGTGTGTGTGTGTGTGTGTTACCTGTCTGGAAGTTAGATTTTAGGACGTCTGGAGGCAGAGCGATGGTCCAGTTTAATATCCCTGCAATGCCTCCGGCCAGGAGGATTCTGGGAGTGCTGAGCTGAGAGACGCTGACACACAGAGACACACAGAAACACACAGAGACACACCACACAGAGACACACAGAGACACACGGAGACACACGGAGACACACAGAGACACACGGAGACACACAGAGACACACAGAGACACACGGAGAGACACAGAGACACACGGAGACACACAGAGACACACCACACAGAGACACACGGAGACACACAGAGACACACGGAGAGACACAGAGACACACCACACAGAGACACACGGAGACACACGGAGAGACACAGAGACACACGGAGACACACAGAGACACACCACACAGAGACACACGGAGACACACGGAGACACACAGAGACACACGGAGAGACACAGAGACACACCACACAGAGACACACGGAGACACACGGAGACACACAGAGACACACCACACAGAGACACACAGAGACACACGGAGACACACAGAGACACACCACACAGAGACACACAGAGACACACGGAGAGACACAGAGACACACGGAGACACACGGAGAGACACAGAGACACACAGAGACACACAGAGACACACGGAGAGACACAGAGACACACAGAGACACACAGAGACACACGGAGACACACAGAGACACACAGAGACACACGGAGAGACACACGGAGAGACACAGAGACACACAGAGACACACAGAGACACACGGAGACACACGGAGAGACACAGAGACACACGGAGAGACACAGAGACACACGGAGAGACACAGAGACACACAGAGACACACGGAGACACACAGAGACACACAGAGACACACGGAGAGACACACGGAGAGACACAGAGACACACAGAGACACACGGAGACACACGGAGAGACACAGAGACACACGGAGAGACACAGAGACACACGGAGAGACACAGAGACACACAGAGACACACGGAGACACACGGAGACACACAGAGACACACATTACAACCAGCGGACCCACAGGAACGGCAAGCTTCTCCACGGTTACCATGGTTACTCACCTCTGACCCTCAGGAGTCAGGAAGTTTTTGAGGTATTCATAAGTCAGGAAGTAGAGACCGTTAGAAGGAACGTCTAAGATACAGAAACAAAGGTTTTTTATATATATATAGTTACATATATCAGTTACTAGAGTA
This sequence comes from Zingel zingel, assembly GCA_023566125.1. Classification (NCBI taxonomy): domain Eukaryota; kingdom Metazoa; phylum Chordata; class Actinopteri; order Perciformes; family Percidae; genus Zingel; species Zingel zingel. The sequence continues at coordinate 58,179 of CM042318.1, forward strand.
CTGTCAGGGATTACTGGTCACATATAGTTACATATATCAGTTACTACAGTACTGTCAGGGATTACTGGTCACATATAGTTACATATATCAGTTACTAGAGTACTGTCAGGGATTACTGGTCACATATAGTTACATATATCAGTTACTGGAGTATTATAGTATATCTCTGATTAGAGTATTATAGTATATCTCTGATTAGAGTATTATAGTATATCTCTGATTGGAGTAGAGTAGTATATCTCTGAGTAGAGTAGTATATCTCTGATTGGAGTAGAGTAGTATATCTCTGATTAGAGTAATATATCTCTGATTAGAGTAGAGTAGTATATCTCTGATTAGAGTAGTATATCTCTGAGTAGAGTAGAGTAGTACATCTCTGAGTAGAGTAGTATATCTCTGATTAGAGTAGAGTACTGTATCTCTGAGTAGAGTAGTATATCTCTGATTAGAGTAGTATATCTCTGATTACAGTAGTATATCTCTGATTAGAGTAGTATATCTCTGAGTAGAGTAGTATATATCTGATTAGAGTAGTATATCCCTGATTACAGTAAAGTAGTATATCTCTGATTAGAGTAGTATATCTCTGATTACAGTAGTATATCTCTGATTAGAGTAGTATACCTCTGATTAGAGTAGTATATCTCTGATTAGAGTAGAGTACTGTATCTCTGATTAGAGTAGTATATCTCTGAGTAGAGTAGTATATCTCTGATTACAGTAGTATATCCCTGATTACAGTAGTATATCTCTGATTAGAGTAGTATATCTCTGATTAGAGTAGTATATCCCTGATTACAGTAGTATATCTCTGATTAGAGTAGTATATCCCTGATTACAGTAGAGTAGTATATCTCTGATTAGAGTAGTATATCTCTGATTACAGTAGTATATCTCTGAGTAGAGTAGTATATCTCTGAGTAGAGTAGTATATCCCTGATTACAGTAGAGTAGTATATCTCTGATTAGAGTAGTATATCTCTGATTACAGTAGTATATCTCTGATTAGAGTAGTATATCTCTGAGTAGAGTAGTATATATCTGATTAGAGTAGTATATCCCTGATTACAGTAGAGTAGTATATCTCTGATTAGAGTAGTATATCTCTGATTACAGTAGTATATCTCTGATTAGAGTAGTATACCTCTGATTAGAGTAGTATATCTCTGATTAGAGTAGTATACCTCTGAGTAGAGTAGTATATCTCTGATTAGAGTAGTATATCTCTGATTAGATTAGTATATCTCTGAGTAGAGTAGTATATATCTGATTAGAGTAGTATATCCCTGATTACAGTAGACTAGTATATCTCTGATTAGAATAGTATATCTCTGATTAGAGTAGTATACCTCTGATTAGAGTAGTATATCTATGAGTAGAGTAGTATATCTCTGATTAGAGTAGTATATCTATGAGTAGAGTAGTATATCTCTGATTAGAGTAGTATACCTCTGATTAGAGTAGTATATCTATGAGTTGAGTAGTATATCTCTGATTAGAGTAGTATATCTCTGATTACAGTAGTATATCTCTGATTACAGTAGTATATCTCTGAGTAGAGTAGTATATATCTGCTTAGAGTAGTATATCCCTGATTACAGTAGAGTAGTATATCTCTGATTAGAGTAGTATATCTCTGATTACAGTAGTATATCTCTGATTAGAGTAGTATACCTCTGATTAGAGTAGTATATCTCTGATTAGAGTAGTATACCTCTGAGTAGAGTAGTATATCTCTGATTAGATTAGTATATCTCTGAGTAGAGTAGTATATATCTGATTACAGTAGTATATCCCTGATTACAGTAGAGTAGTATATCCCTGATTACAGTAGAGTAGTATATCTCTGATTAGAATAGTATATCTCTGATTAGAATAGTATATCTCTGATTAGAGTAGTATACCTCTGATTAGAGTAGTATATCTCTGATTAGAGTAGTATATCTCTGATTAGAGTAGTATATATCTGATTAGAATAGTATATCTCTGATTAGAGTAGTATACCTCTGATTCGAGTAGTATATCTATGAGTAGAGTAGTATATCTCTGATTAGAGTAGTATATCTATGAGTAGAGTAGTATATCTCTGATTAGAGTAGTATACCTCTGATTAGAGTTAGCACGGTTCCCTTGTAGACGGAGCGTAGTCCCTGCTCCTTATAGAGACGGACTGCACAGTCGATCGGACCTGAATACTTTGACCGCCCGCCGCTGGCCTGCACCTGGAACACAAAAACACTTCAATACTTCAATTATCTTTCATTAAAAGAGTATTTATTTTAGAGAGTGGACAAAGCAAGAAGCTTGAGTTCCTGACTGATGTGACACATTTAAACCTGATGTTACAGGAAGCCTCTGCACATATCTGAACGGGGTAGAGAGAGACGTACCGTCTGAGTATTTCTCTTTTCTGTCTCTAGTGAAAGTACCTTTACTACTGCAGTACTGTCCTGTTTTCCTGTCACTTTATACTTCTACTCTGCTGCTGTTCAGAGGGCAATATGCTACTTTTTACCATACAACAGTTATTAGACAGCTTTAGTTAGGGTACAGATGGAGCTTCTGTCTAAATAAAACATACAACATGACGCTTCCCTATGAATGAAACTACGCAGTATACACGTCGATAGCAACGATTCTGATAACAATTTGTCACTTTTCATCAAAACTTGTGAAGGTTCCAGTGTGTCAGATGTGAAGACTTGCTGCTTTTATTGATCTTATTTTTAACAATGTTGAGGTTTTGACCAAACAAAGATTGTGAAGGTTTAACTTTGGGCTCTGACGCCATTCTCATGTTTTTTACAAACCAATCAATCAATCGATTAATAAAGTACAAATAATGATCAGATGGATCTATAAATGAACACGTTACCTGCAGTAAACATTTGATCCTCTCTCCTGGAGCGACGATGGCGGTGGTGAAGACGCCGGCCAGACAGCCGGAGAGGAAGATCTGAGAATTCCTGAGGAGAAAACCGAAGAATCACTTATATGTAGAATATATATATATATATATATATATATATATATATATATATATATATATATATATATATATATATATATATATACACATACATACATACATACATACATACATATATACATATAATACATATATACATATAACATACAACATACATATAACATACTATCTTCCAGAGAGAATAATAACATGAAGAGTCAGTGGCAGGGCCGGCCCTGTACATATGGGGGCCCTAAGCAGAATAATTTTGGGGCCCTACCTTACAGTGCATAGTGAAGTATTGCCACCTCACACCAGCAACTGTATGCAAATCTTAACCTTACGCATTTCATCTGTACCTCTTTAAACATGATTGCCTGCAATTTTTTTACTGTTTTTGTCACGTCTGCCCTACTCTTATTGTGTTTTTGTGTGTTTCTTGGTCTTCCTGTCTTTTGGTTTTCCCGCCTTGTTATTGTCTGATGTCTTTCACCTGTTCACCGGTGTGTCAAGTTTCTTTGTTTTATTTGGTTTCATGTTTTCTGCTTGTTTTCATGAACTTCCTGTTTTATTTTGAATTCCACTGTTTGGTTACATCCTTGGTCACTTGTCTTCCTGTCTTAGTTTGTTTCCCGCCTTTTCTGGTTGTTCTGCCCCGCCTGATGTCTTCCACCTGTTGTTTCACCTGTCCCTTGTTAGTGTTCGTTACCGTGTGTATATAGTGTTTCCCTTGTCTCTTGTCGGAGTCTCCCTTTCTGTTGGTGTGGTGCATGGCGTGTTGTGTGCTGCCCTGTGGGTGTTTCTCATTGTACGTGTTTATCCTGGTTGGAATAAATCTTGTCGAACTGAATTTGGGTCCAAGCCTCATCTTCACCCTGACAGTTTTACTGCTTATTAAGTACACCAAAAGACACAGTCAAAGTAAAGCTTACAGACAAGGCCCAAACTAAAGAGTCGCTGAATGCTAAATATGTGGTATCAACATAAAGGGTTCTGGCTCAACCACGTCTGATTCTGTCAGGCACCTGAAAACCTATTCTGATAGGTTAGCTAATATGTTTAGCTTAACACTGGCTTTAGCTACGACCTACGGAGGTTAACGCCGACTGTCGCTTGGTAGATGTTATGAAAAGATTAATGAGCATTGGTTTGTTTGTTTGCCGAACTTTCCGGGGGATTTCACGTTACATAACCATTTACGTCCCTCTGGCTGCCACCACGTTAATTATTAACGTTGGCTGTAAACTGGTTACAGGTTTATTGTTGATCGTGTAACATTCCAGTTTCATTAACTTAACGTTACACTGGGATGGAGAGTCTGGGGGATGTGTTGATCATTTATAGGATGTCATTAGTTGTAGAAGCAGTGCACATTACATTGTGCTCTATAAGTGAAAAATAGTCAGGTACCTATAGATAGCTATGCATTGTTCTGAGCAGCCTGGATGGAACGCAGCACCAGAGACCTGAGACTCAAACACAGAGACCTGAGACTAAGACTCAAGCTCAGAGACCTCAGACTCAAGCTCAGAGACCTGAGACTGGGACTTGAGCTCAGAGACCTGAGACTCAAGCTCAGAGACCTGAGACTGAGACTCAAACACAGAGACCTGAGACTGAGACTCAAGCTCAGAGACCTGAGACTGGGACTCGAGCTCAGAGACCTGAGACTGGGACTCGAGATCAGAGACCTGAGACTCAAACACAGAGACCTGAGACTGAGACTCAAGCTCAGAGACTTGTGAGCATCTCTGCCTGAATCTTTGGTCTGAACTTTAAAGTGAATGTTGTTCAGAGCAACATCAGCTGCTCTGCAGCACATCAGACATTTCTACAAAGATTTATAGACGCAGAAAATAACAGGAAGTGAGAGACCGAGAGGAGTAACATGAGCAGAGAGGGGAGTAGCTCGACGGAGCGAATGAAAGCAGAGGACAACAGAGTTAAATATAGAGCTACAACAAACACACAGAGAGAGAGAAAGTGTGTGTGTGTTAGGGTTAGGGGTGTGTGTGTGTGTGTGTGTGTGTGTGTGTGTGTGTGTGTGTGTGTGTGTGTGTGTGTGTGTGTGTGTGTGTGTGTGTGTGTGTGTGCGTTACTTACGTTAGAGGTTTGTCATCTTCTGCCTGCAGCTGTTTTCCCAGACCGAACCCGAAGAAACTGATGGCCATCATCGGAGCCACGCCCGCCAGGGGAGCACCCATTCCTTTATAGAGACCGAGGACACCCTGACACGCACGCACGCACACACACACACACAGACTTCTAATGAGGGCATTAAACATGAACTCAGAACAGAGAAGTATGTTAGCTTTAAATGATACAAACTCCAAAGAGACACATGGAAGAGCAACATGTTTCTTGTTTCTGTGGAACATGATCTCGTTAGCCAAGTTTCAGTGTCACTAACCCAACGCCTGACTTTGCTTTTTAACGTGGACACACCGTTGTGTTAGAACAAACAATAAGAAATGTGTGTGTGTGCGTGCGTGTGTGCGTGTGTGTGTGTGTGCGTGTGTGTGTGTGTGTGTGTGTGTGTGTTCACCTCTTTAGAAAGGGTTTTCCGGAAGCAGTCGTACGTTCCTGTGTAGAGCACCAGCTGAGAGCAAGAGGCTTTGGGCTGAGTCTGCAGTCTCACCTGTACAGCCCAGTTTTAAAAGAAAGGACCGACCGGGTCAGTGGAACCACTCAAACTGATCACAATCAGAGCCCTTTATTAATCCCTCTGGGAAACTGTTCAGTTAAGTTAAAAATATGAAGTTGGATTAGAGTTATTAATGTCTCTGAGCAGATGAAGTAATAACTGGTTCTGGGATTACAGAAAGATGGGCCATAAATCTGACTATAGTTTTTATCCTGTAACCCTTCTGTAACATGTTTGTATTATACATTATTACATTATTATAGAGTATTATCGATTCACTCTATGTCTGTTCCCTGGACTGAAAAGTTTGAGTCTTCCTCAGACAGTCATCCTGCTCCTGTAACGAGCCGGGGGAAATTTCCATATGAAATTTGGATTGCAAATAAAAGAAAGATCACATACATACACACACACACACACACACATAGAAACACACATACACACACACACACACACACACACACACACACACACACAGACACACACAGAAACACACATAGAAACACATAGACACACACAGAAACACACACACAGACACACTGTCAGGGTTTTGGTATTTTGTTCTGTTTTATTGTGGTAGTCTTGATTTTCTGTGATGTTCTGTTTCCTGTTTTATTTTTGTTTGTCTGGTCTCCCTTGTCTTGTCTAGCTTCTTCCTGTCTTTGTTTGTTTCCTGCCTTTTTTGATTGCTCTGCACCTGTTTTATCACCTGTCTTATGTTAGTGCTCGTTACCTGGTGTATTTAGTTTCCCTCTGTTTCCCTTGTCTCTTGTTGGATTTTTGTTCCTCTGTTAGAGTGTATTCTGTTAGTGTGTTCCTCTGTTAGAGTGTATTCTGTTAGTGTGGTTGTACTTCTGTTAATGTGTTTCTCTGGTCTTGTAGTTTGTGTCGTGTGCTGCCTGTAGTGTTTTTTTAATTGGAATAAATTTCTGTTTAAACTGCATTTGGGTCCAAACCTTTACTTCATCCTGACAGAAGAATCCGACCAAAGATGGACCCAGCGGTTGTCAGGTTTGTGCCGATTTTTCACCCCATGGACTCTGGGGGAGAATTTTTGATGGACTTTTTTCACGATCTTCATAAGGATGATCCTGCCTTCGCTAGGCACCATACGGAGGTTTGTTGGCAGGCTACAGCGAGGCAATTCGGCCTCCCTGTCTCCAGGCCTGTTTTTCCTCCAGAGCCTGAGCTGACCTGTGTATCTGAGCGTAAGCTGACCTGTGTTCCTGAGCAGACCTGTGTATCTGAGCCTGAGGTGACCAGTGTTACAGGGCTAATCAGTGTTACCAGTGCTCCAGAGCTGACCAGTATCCCTGGTACTCGTGGAGGTCGTAGACTGAGGAAGGGAAAACATGGCTCCCAGTGCCATGCCCTGCATCAACCTCTTATCGGACCGGAGCCTGAGCTGACTTGTGTGCCTGAGCTGACTTGTGTGCCTGAGCTGACTTGTGTGCCTGAGCTGACTTGTGTGCCTGAGCTGACTTGTGTGCCTGAGCTGACTTGTGTGCCTGAGCTGACTTGTGTGCCTGAGCTGACCTGTGTGCCTGAGCTGACCTGTGTTTCTGAGCCTGAGCTGTCCAGTGTTTCTGAGCCTGAGCTGTCCAGTGTTTCTGAGCCTGAGCTGTCCAGTGTTCCTGAGCTGACGTGCAACCCTTCTGTTCCCGAGCTGACGTGCAACCCTTCTGTTCCCGGGCTGGCGTGCAGCCTTCCAGAGCCTCCGCTAACGTGCAGCCTTCCAGAGCCTCCGCTGACGTGCAGCCTTCCAGAGCCTCCGCTGACATGCAACCTTCCTGAGCCCAGGCTAGCTAACAGCCTCCCTGAGCCCCGGCTAGCTAGTAGCCCCCCTGAATCCAGGCTAGCAAGCAGCTTTTCTGAGCCCCGGCTGACTAGCAGCCTCTCATATTCGCTGCTGACTAGCAGCCTCTCAGATTCGCTGCTAACTAGCAATTCCCCTGAATCCAGGCTAGCCAGCAGCCTCTCTAATCCCCGGCTAGCTAGCAGCCCCCCAGATTCCCCGCTAGCTAACAGCCTCCCTGAGTCCCGGCTAGCTAGTAGCCCCCCTGAATCCAGGTTGGCCAGCAGCCACCCAAGGGACCCCGAGCAGCTCCCTAGAGACCCCGAGCAGCTCCCTAGGGACCCCGGGCTTTCTAGTGTTCCAGAGTACCCCAGCATTTCTGAGTTTTCTAGCGCCTCAGTTTTCTTGCGTTCCTAAGTTTTCTTGCATTCCGGGGTGCTGTGCCTTTTGAGTTTGCTAGCATCCCCACGTTTCCTAAGTTTTCTAGCGCTTCAGAGTTTCCTAGCGTTCCCAGGTTGTCCTGTGTCCCACATTCCCGGCTGCCTAGTAGTCTTCCTGATTCCCGGCTGACTAGCAGCTTTCCAGATAATCAACTGGCTAGCTGCCCCCCTGAGTCTCGGCTGATGTCTAGCCCCACAGAGTCTGTGCTGACGGAGCTTCCAGAGTCTGTGCTGACGGAGCTTCCAGAGTCTCCGCTGACGTTCAGCCGTCCAGAGATTTCCAGTCGTACAGAGTCTACGTCGACGACTGACTTCCCAGAGTCCATGCTTACGGGCAAGCCAGGGACTATTCCAGTCTCCGGCGCCTCTGAGACCTCCCCAGAGATTGTGCTGGTCCCCGGTGCCCCTGAGACCGCCCCAGTGACTTTGCCCTTGTTCTGTTTCCCACAGACCTTGCCTTTGTTTTTGGTCTGCCTTACTCCAGCCCCTCATGCCCTGTCGGCACCCATGTCGACCTCTGTTCCTGTTGCCTTGTTGGCAGAACTGCCTGTTCCTTTTGCCCTGTCGGCGGACTGGCCGACTCATGATCCTGTTGCCTTGTTGGCGGACCCTGGCCCAGCTGTCTTCAGCCCAGCTGGCCCTTCACCTGCTCGCTGCCGGTCTCCAGAAGGGATTCGCCTTCGCTGTCGGTCTCCAGAAGGGATTCTGCCTTCGCCGCCGGCCGCCTGAAGGATTCTGCCTTCGCCGCCGGCCGCCTGAAGGATTTTGCCTTCGCCGCCGGCCGCCTGAAGGATTCTGTTTTCGCCGTTGCCGCCGGCCTTCAGAAGGGTCTCGCCTTCGCAGCCGGCCTTCAGAAGGATTCTGCCTTCGCCGCCGGCCGCCTGAAGGATTCTGTTTTCGCCGTTGCCGCCAGTCTTCAGAGGGGATTCGCTTTCGCCGACGGCCGCCCAAGAGCCCTGGCCGCTCTGCACGGCCGCCCAAGAGCCCTCGCCGTCCTGCACGGCCGCCAGAAGGGTTCTGCCTTCGCCGCCGGTCCCCTGAAGGTTTCTGCCTTCGCTGTTGCTCGCAGTTCCCTGTTGCCGGGGTCTCTCTGTTCCCCCGAGCGGCCCCTCTGCTTCCTCAAGTGGCCCCTCTGCTTTCCCCGGGCACCCCAGTGACTCTTTGTCCCCTGTGCCTCAGGGCGCTCGTTCCTGTGGCCCAGTGACTCTGTTCCCTAACCCCGTTTGACTTTTTTGTTCGTCCCTCCTCCGGTCCCCCTCCGCCCTCCCTGGGTTGTCTTTTGTTCTGGTTTGTTTGTTTGTTTGTTTTTACATCTGGGATCTGTCCCATGGGGGGGGGGGGGGGTTACTGTCAGGGTTTTGGTATTTTGTTCTGTTTTATTGTGGTAGTCTTGTTGTTCTGTTTCCGGTTTTATTTTTGTTTGTCTTGTCTAGCTTCTTCCTGTCTTTTTTTGTTTCCCGCCTTTTTTGATTGCTCTGCCCCACCCTGATTTGGTTCACCTGTTTTATCACCTGTCTTATGGTAGTGCTCGTTACCTGGTGTATTTAGTTTCCCTCGCTTTCTCTTGTTGGATTTTTGCTCCTCTGTTAGTGTGGTTGTACTTCTGTTAATGTTTTTCTCTGGTCTTGTAGTTCATGTTGTGTGCTGCCTGTAGTGTTTTTTCGTTATTGGAATAAATTTCTGTTTAAACTGCATTTGGGTCCAAACCTTCACTACACACACACACACACACGCACAGAAACACACACACATATAGAAACATACACAAACACACACAGAAACGCACACACAGGCACACGCACACACACACTTGCAGTGTTTTGTTGGGTAACACCCATCAGTGTGTGTGTGTTGTGATAACAGAGTCTGACAGTTAGAAAGATAACAGCAGATCAGGTTCAGCAGTGTAACAGACGGAGTCTGAATGAGGTCATTTTGTGTGAAGGAAATTACAAAATTCAGTTTGAACCAGTCAGACTTCTGTTTCTGAGAGACTGCAGTTTGCATGTTAGCAATCACACAAATTAACATTAACAATCACACACACATTAAATACACATTAAACACACTCGTGAGCTTCACTCAGGTGTTATGTATGAAGTGAAGTTACAATATTTCAGTTTTAAAGTTGCATAATTCTGATAAACTTATATTCAGTGTGACGTGTGTAAATTTCAAAACGCTTCTTCTGAAATCATCAGAAATGATTTATTATGTGATATTAAACTGAATATTTTAACAGGTCCTGTTTCCTTGCAGCCTTTATTAATAGTCTAAGACTTTCTTCTCTCAGAAACATCTCTAGGCCTTCTGTCTGTTGCTGCCTCGCGGACATTTTAAGCTGATTGATAAATAATCCTCTCACACCTTCACCTCTGACTTCTTCCTCCTGAGTGTCTGTTCAACAACTCTACAACAGCAGTAGACCACACCTTTGGAAGTATGGTCTGCTGCTGCTGTTGTAGAGTGTAACGTGCACATAACGTGTTAACGTAGGCTACGGTAATAATAAAGGTGTTAAACTACAGCCTGTCTGTCTGTAGTTTAACACCTGTGGATGTCCTGTAGGTTATATATAACATGTTAAAGTAACGGTAATAATAAAGGTGTTAAACTACAGCCTGTCTGTCTGCGTGCAGCAGCAGCAGCAGTGAGTCACCTTGATGGTGTCCAGCGGGTGTCCTGCCAGCAGCAGACAGGCTCCGGCGACTCCTCCAGACACGAAGTTCTTCAGCGGAGAAACTCTTTCCTCTGTCCCCATCCTCTCCCCGCATGGCCGGACAACCAGCCGGAGACAGTCAGGACAAGTCCACCTTTGAGCGGACACAGAACCGCACACACCGCCGCTCCCTGTCTCGCTTTCTCGCTCTCTCTCTGTCTCTCTCTCTCTCTGTCACTCTCTCTCTCTCTCTCTCTCTCTCTCTCTCGCTATCTCTGTCTCTCTCTTTCTGTCTCTCTCTCTGTCTCCCTCTCTCTGTCTCTCTCTCTCTGTCTCTCTCTCTGTCTCTCTCTCTCGCTATCTCTGTCTCTCTCTTTCTGTCTCTCTCTCTCTGTCTCCCTCTCTCTGTCTATCTCTGTCTCTCTCTCTCTGTCTCTCTCTCTCTGTCTCCCTCTCTCTGTCTCTCTCTCTCTCTTTACATCTCAGAGGAAATACTTTTACTGCACTACTATTTGTCGTACTATTTGTCTGACAGCTTTAGTTATGACTGCAGGACACTAACTTGTTATGAAGTATTTTAACAGTTTATTAGTACGTTTGAATCCATAACCTCAGCCTGATATATCAATATGTGGAGGATATTTTTTGTTAATTAATCACTTATACTATTCCCCCCTGTTCCTTCACGTTGTTCTTGTTTTTCAAGTAAGATACACAGCACACCTGTTCACACATTTGTTGTTCTTTTTCCACTCATGACTAACTTAGTTTTATTTACCCCTATTGCTCTTTCTACTTCGTTGCTCTTATTCATGCTATTTCCCACTTGTTTTTTGTTCCACAAGCCTCAGCCTGATATATGTGGAGAGGGTTAGTTTTATTAAACACTCAGCATCTCATACACTAACCCCCAAAACTCCTGTTTCCAGCTTTACATGCTGCATCCTCCTTTGCAGCATGCGGATGTTAGGTTAGGTTAACCCTGCATTTGCTGAAGGCTTTTATAACCATTGGTGCCAGCAGTAAATCTTGTTTGTTGATTTTAGGGTTAGGGCGGGGGTCCGAGACATGTCAGAACGAACGCGTTTGGACAGGCTAATACAAAATGTAAATAAACTAAAGTCCCCGTGACACGAAAGACAATACAAGACAGTAGCCTAGTGCTACCCATGCTAACACGGACCTGAAGCTTTCCCTCCAAAATTTAAAAACGTTTCTATACATAGCTTTCAGTTGTCACCCTACCTCTCCAAATGTCAAACTGACATTTACAAATATGCAATAACAATCAAACAAGTACATGGGTATGTGTTTTTATTTATATTTACCATTCAATATAGCAATCGCTGCTGTCAGTCCAATAGTAGAACATGACAGCGCTGCGTGTGTTTGGAACAGGCTAACATGAACCATGCGACCACCCCGCTAGCGAGATCAACGAGTGAGCAATCCTTACTCTCTCTATGGCTCTGGGCCAGGCACCCTTCAATAGCATTCACACGCTGCTATTGGCCAGGCGTCTTAACCACTCCAGGTCAATGCCTAACCCCAACCAATCGGCCTGCTTCGTAGGGCTGGTCTTGCCTACAAGTTTTTTTTTTTTTAACTCTTTATCGCTCAGATCCCTAAAGACCATTTTTACAGTTCATTGTCCGTCTGGTTTTATTTTCTATAAAAGCTTGTAAAACATCAGCCCTGTTGTCTACAGTCAATTTCTGAACATCATTTTTTTTAGGAAAAACTGGGCTATTAGAATATTTGTGCTGCAGTGAGGTCACTTGAATGTAAAAAAAGGTTGTATGACCTTAAAGACAAATAAATAAATAAAACAGAACATGAATCTCACAGATATATATTGATATCACACACATATCAATAAAAGTGAAGCCAATTTCCTGTCTAAATCAGTTCCCATATGTATTAGGAGTCACACTGTGAAAAAATAAACATTATAACTTATACAGTTGACTAAATATATACATTTTTTCAAAAAAAGTCCAGACGCTTTTGCCCTCATGACATTCACTTATGCCAATAATCAAATAATAATCTCATATTTATTGAAATCACACAGACAGCAATGATCTAAAACAGTTCTCCTAAATATTTGGAGTCATGCAGTGCAAAAATAAACATAATGAACATTATAACTCATGTAAAAGGACAAACTATTTACATTTCTTAAAAAAGGCCTAAATGTATGCCACATCTCAAAACAATCTTCTCTGTAGAACGGTAATAGACCGGAGTGATCTATCTTTACACTGTTTAGCCTTTGTTCTCGCTCGGATTCGCTGGAGTGATCCATCTTGTCCTCTCCATACACTCTTTGTATGACGGACCTGCCTTCCCATTGGTTGAAAGACGTCAACACAATCTCGCAAAGCATTATGGGATATTCAAAATGGCAGCTAGCATCGAGCTAGCGGCAAAAATGACGGAAAATTGATAAATTATGGACATCAAGTGGATAAATCTTGGATGTAAGCGTTTGGATTTATTGCTGAACAACTCCGAAAAGAGGCACAACTTCCAGGCTGGATAGAAAACCTTCTGTAAAGGCTACAAAGACACCAAAGGCACCCCCGTGATGGCTAACTCCTTAGCTTTTAGCAGCAAAAATCGGTAAGTGGCTAAATTAAAACGTTATCAAATTATCTAAATATTAATCAGAGGTGCCGTATCTCGTCGTGGACGATGCCGTAGGGCTCTGAGGGTTATTATGGGTTAAACAGTCATACAAACAATCAAGGCACAATGTATTAGTACATTTGTCTAAACGTGTTTACAGCTTTGAGGTAGAGCCAATATATATAGCAAATCATAATACAGAAAATAAAAATAAAATAAGATGCTAGGGGTCTTTTTAGTCCATTAGGGAATGTAAGTCCAACAAATACAAGAGTCTTTTGGCGTTTTCCTCTGTCATGTGTTGTAAAATGTAGTAAAAAGCTTAAGTTCACTCTTCCAACCATTGATGTTTGACCTTTAAATATTGGCACCTATGAATAAAATGTTTACAGTGCTCAGTCAAGTTATTCATCAAGAATTCTAGATTTTTATCCTTTAAAAATAATCCAGCTTTAATTGACATTTCGTTTAAAGGGTGTAACAGTATATATTTAGATTGAAGCCAGCATTGAAAAGACAGCCACAGTTCATGGATCGGTTCACACTGAAAGAAAATATGTTCGACCGTCTCAACATCGCTCTCACAGAAAACACAGGAGCTAATTCCATTCAACATGGATAAATATCATTTAATATTTTGAATGTCACTTATTTGGCTTTTGGTGGGAGAGGATACGATAAGGATCGTTTCCTAATCTTTTTGCCTCTTCATCACTGTAATCTCGGAACCTACAAGTTACGTGGATCCATCAATAACGCGTCGCGCCCGTGTCACGTCATCACTAGGCGCCCGAGCAGCGCGGCAGCGGCGGCGGGAGATTCACCGTTTCTAAACTGCAGAGGATTTATTAAAGCAGAGTGAGTGAATAATGTTTAATATCTGTTTTAATGTTGAACATTATTTAAGTTAAACTTTGTTTTAAACTGCTAGTTAGCTCTCAGGTTTCCTAAACTAACGTTAGCGTTACGTTTCTCACTTCCGGGATGGAGTGTTTAAATGTTTTAACTGGTAACGTTTTAAACTGTTAACTGTTTTTCTATTACTTTTATTTGCCAAATGTTCTTTAGCAAACCGCCCCGAAATCACCATCACCAAACCCACCAGACTCCATGTAAATAATCAGGACTTTTAGCGTCTATAGAGCCAGCATATCTCCACCAGACTTCATGTAAATAATCAGTACTTTTATCGTGTATAGAGCCAGCATATTTCCACCAGACTCCATGTAAATAATCAGGACTTTTAGCGTGTATAGAGCCAGCATATTTCCACCAGACTCCATGTAAATAATCAGTACTTTTATCGTGTATAGAGCCAGCATATTTCCACCAGACTCCATGTAAATAATCAGGACTTTTAGCGTGTATAGAGCCAGCATATCTTCACATGTAAATGGGTGAATTAAGGGTTTATTTCAACCAAACCAGAGTGGTGATTGTTGGAACAGTGGAAAGATGAACCAAGACGGCTTTTGATAGTTTAATTTAGTTTCTGTCCACTGTGAATGAAGTGTGTTTTACGATGATAAAAGTAGTGATTATTTACATGGAGGCTGGTGGGTTTGGTGACGGTGAATACTAAAGTTATACCGGGTTATATTAACGGTGTCTGACCCAGGTTTTATATATATATATATATATATATACAGTGAGGAAAATAAGTATTTGAACACCCTGCTATTTTGCAAGTTCTCCCACTTGGAAATCATGGAGGGGTCTGAAATTGTCATCGTAGGTGCATGTCCACTGTGAGAGACATAATCTAAAAACAAAAATCCAGAAATCACAATGTATGATTTTTTTTTAACTATTTATTTGTATGATACAGCTGCAAATAAGTATTTCAACACCTGTCTATCAGCTAGAATTCTGACCCTCAAAGACCTGTTAGTCTGCCTTTAAAATGTCCACCTCCACTCCATTTATTATCCTACATTAGTAGTGTTTGAGGTCGTTAGCTGCATAAAGACACCTGTCCACCCCATACAATCAGTAAGAATCCAACTACTAACATGGCCAAGACCAAAGAGCTGTCCAAAGACACTAGAGACAAAATTGTACACCTC
The DNA here is from genome assembly GCA_023566125.1 of Zingel zingel. Lineage (NCBI taxonomy): Eukaryota > Metazoa > Chordata > Actinopteri > Perciformes > Percidae > Zingel > Zingel zingel. Next base: position 73,382 of record CM042318.1, read on the forward strand.
CACAAGGCTGGAAAGGGCTACGGGGAAATTGCCAAGCAGCTTGGTGAAAAAAGGTCCACTGTTGGAGCAATCATTAGAAAATGGAAGAAGCTAAACATGACTGTCAATCTCCCTCGGACTGGGGCTCCATGCAAGATCTCACCTCGTGGGGTCTCAATGATCCTAAGAAAGGTGAGAAATCAGCCCAGGACTACACGGGAGGAGCTGGTCAATGACCTGAAAAGAGCTGGGACCACCGTTTCCAAGGTTACTGTTGGTAATACACTAAGATGTCATGGTTTGAAATCATGCATGGCACGGAAGGTTCCCCTGCTTAAACCAGCACATGTCAAGGCCCGTCTTAAGTTTGCCAATGACCATTTGGATGATCCAGAGGAGTCATGGGAGAAAGTCATGTGGTCAGATGAGACCAAAATAGAACTTTTTGGTCATAATTCCACTAACCGTGTTTGGAGGAAGAAGAATGATGAGTACCATCCCAAGAACACCATCCCTACTGTGAAGCATGGGGGTGGTAGCATCATGCTTTGGGGGTGTTTTTCTGCACATGGGACAGGGCGACTGCACTGTATTAAGGAGAGGATGACCGGGGCCAGGTATTGCGAGATTTTGGGGAACAACCTCCTTCCCTCAGTTAGAGCATTGAAGATGGGTCGAGGCTGGGTCTTCCAACATGACAATGACCCAAAGCACACAGCCAGGATAACCAAGGAGTGGCTCTGTAAGAAGCATATCAAGGTTCTGGCGTGGCCTAGCCAGTCTCCAGACCTAAACCCAATAGAGAATCTTTGGAGGGAGCTCAAACTCCGTGTTTCTCAGCGACAGCCCAGAAACCTGACTGATCTAGAGAAGATCTGTGTGGAGGAGAGGGCCAAACTCCCTCCTGCAGTGTGTGCAAACCTGGTTAAGAACTACAGGAAACATTTGACCTCTGTAATTGCAAACAAAGGCTACTGTACCAAATATTAACATTGATTTTCTCAGGTGTTCAAATACTTATTTGCAGCTGTATCATACAAATAAATAGTTAAAAAATCATACATTGTGATTTCTGGATTTTTGTTTTTAGATTATGTCTCTCACAGTGGACATGCACCTACGATGACAATTTCAGACCCCTCCATGATTTCCAAGTGGGAGAACCTGCAAAATAGCAGGGTGTTCAAATACTTATTTTCCTCACTATATATATATATCATATTTTGGTTATGTTCTGTGTTTTTGGGCAGAATGACTCAGAGAAAGAGGCTGTCCAACACCCAGAGCTCCTCCCAGAACAAGGTGGGTTTAAATATTTCCTCTTTCTATTGGTGCTTTATTGTTGCCATGGTGATCTCTTCAAAAAGCTTGTTTTCTGACCAACAGTCCAAAACTTAAACAGGGTGTTTATTGTAACAGGGTGTTGCTGTCTAACGATTAAAATATTTAATCGCACATTTTTATCAATTCTAAATGTCCCTAGATTTTTTTTTGTCCCTTTTTTTTTTCTTCTTATTTTCGGCTGTGTGCTTGGGCATCGGCGGCTGTGTGCTTGGGCATCGGCGGCTGTGTGCTTGGGCATCGGCGGCTGTGTGCTTGGGCATCGGCGGCTGTGTGCTTGGGCATCAGCCCTGTGCCTGGCCATCAGCTGTGTGCTTGGCCATCAGCCCTGTGCCTGGCCATCAGCTGTGTGCTTGGCCATCAGCCCTGTGCCTGGCCATCAGCCGTGTGCTTGGCCATCAGCTGTGTGCTTGGCCATCAGCCCTGTGCCTGGCCATCAGCCGTGTGCCTGGCCATCAGCTGTGTGCTTGGCCATCAAGTGGTATTTCAGACTGGATGTGCTGCGATGATAGCTCAGTTCACAACGACCAAACACACAGATCACTTTGGTCTTGTCAGTGGAACCGTTTGGCAACTTTTTAAAAGTAAACTTTCCATTCAGAATCTTATGGCATCCATTTCGGCGTCTCACGCTCGCCATCCACTCAAAACGTTAGCCTAGTACTCTTTGGCCAGCTCCAAGCCCAAACTAGTGTGTGCGGCGTGCCTGTTTTGTTTCCGGTCTAGCTAGATCCGGTGTGGTGTTGTAGTTTTTCTAAAGTTAATAGTTGTTGCAACAGCATGTGAAAAGAACTACAAAGTTTGCTAGGCCAAAAAGAACGTTAATCTGGCGATTAAAAAAATGGACGCCATTAAAATGGGTTTGCGTTAACACCGTTAATAACGCGTTTAACTGACACTAGTTTTTATATGTAATAGGGCACAACAGAACGACGCAGCTTGTTCAGGGTTTTCATGTGTCCTCCCGTAGGCCTACACTTCTCATCAGGCGTTAAAACCAACTGTACCAAAACACAGAATTGGACTACTATTTAACGCGACTACGGGACATTTTTAACCGGTCATGAAACTGTCTGAATTCAACACTGATGTCGTCGGACGGCCGCGAGGACAGACAGCAGTCGGAGCCCCTAACCTGTCAGCAGCCGGTCCCCTGGAGCAGCATGATCACCGGGAGAGTCCGGTTCAGCCTGAACTCTGCAGACGGACATCCGTTAGTGCTTCACAGCAGAGCGTTCAGTTCCATTCAACACGATGCAGTTCAGTGTTCTTATCGGCGCCAGTCGCATGTGTGAAATATATTAGCTGAGGATATAATATTTGAGGGGGTGCCAAAACTTTCTCTATGCAGGAAAAACCCTGCCGTTAACTATCAGACAGACATTCTGAAGTAGTTCTCTTTTTTTTCGATGTTCTCTGCACTTTTTTTCAATTTTGTTGCTTTTTCTGACGTTTTTTATTTCTTTGTGTTTTTGATGCTTTCTGTCAGTCTGGTCATCTGGAGTTCTTCATGTATTCGTGTTATTATCGTGTTATTACCATGCAGAGACAGTCGGTGACGTTGGCGTCTCAGGAAGAAGACGATGACTCAACGTTCCCTCAGCCGAGTTCTTCTCAGGTTCAGAGAGGGCTGGAGAGGTTCACACCTGCACAGGTAGATCAGAAGGTAAGAGACTAAACCCTAACCCCACACTGTTTAAACCAGACCACACCTGGGCCCTAGTCCAGAAAGCAGGTTTAGTGAAAACTCTGAGTTAGTTAACCCTGAGATGAGGGTAACTCTGGGTTTTCTGTTTCAGAAAGAGAGGGAATTTCACCTCAGAGTCAGTTACTATGGGAACTTAACCTACTTGGTAACTGAGTCTGTGAAACTAACCTGGTCGGGAGCAGGTTTTCTTCTCTCAGTCTCCTCCCTCTGACACAGCGCTCTTTCCTCATTCAGTCATTCAGTCATTCATTCATTCATTAATTCATTCAGTCATTCAGTCATTCATTCATTCAGTCTGTATCAGGTGCATTTTAGCACAGTTTATTGGCATGAATAAAAAAAATGGTGTTGGTTTATTAACCATGTTAGGCAGACTATAAAATGTTTTTTTTTCTAAAAACATGGCATTTCCTTTTGTCGACGATCCCGTTGATGAAGAAGCTGCTTTACTTCGCAGGGTGTTGTTGGGTGATGATATTGAAACCCCGACATTTTAATTTTTAGATAATTTCCTATTTGAGCGGTATCGTCTGTTATGCAGCCTATAGGCTACATAACCTTATCCGTCCACATATCACTAATGTCACCCATCTATGCTTTTACGTCCCAGCAGATTATGTGTGTCGCATTACGTGTTTTTGCAAACGGCAGTTTTTTTTACACCATTGGTGATGCGGAGCATTTTAGTAAAGCCACTGTAGTGCCGTCAGAAGAATGGGACTATCTCTGAAAACGTGTTTTAAACGTTTTTAAAAGGAGTTCCACAGTACTGCAGGAGAATGATGTAAAAGCTTTGAAATAAAAGATTATGAATTATAATTCTGTTAATGATGGTGCTGCAGCCTCAGAATGGGATTAGTAGGTGTAGGACTTTTTCGCCCGCAGAAATGAAATAGATTATAGGTTCAATACCATTTCACCAGTAATATTAGGCTATACTTATGATTAAATATGATATACACTATATTGAATATACGCATTTACTCTAGCAGCAATTTTCTCCCACGCAAATTCTCTCTCTTTTCAGCAGCCACCTTTTTTTTCTTTTTTTTTTTTTTGAACTCGCTGTTTGTGCTCATGAGTATTTCCGCCGACCCGTTTGTTTGTGGTTGTTGCCATGGTGAATCGTAGTATCATGGCTCCATTCATACTGCCTTTTTATTGTGGTGGTGAACCTACTCTGAGTTGATTGAACCAACTCATATCAGCTGTTCTGAAACCGAAAAGTCAGTTTCCATCTCAAGGTAAATCAGCTCAGACATCAGGGTCAGACTCAGAGTCTAAACCTCCTTCCTGAAATAGGGTCCTGCACAGGTAGACCAGAAGGTAAGACACACTTTAATCTTCTCTTGCTTTAAGGACTTATTCACACGTCGTTGTTGTTGTTGTTGTTGTTGTGCAGACGGCGGAGGTGGTGCAGTTCTTCCTGGTTCGGGACCAGAAGAAGATTCCTGTTCGCAGAGCAGGTACAAACACCTGTCTCACTGTGTGTTATACCTGTCACCTGTCTCACTGTGTGTGTTGTTACCTGTGTCTCTCTGTGTGTGTTGTTACCTGTGTGTGTTGTTACGTGTGTGTGTGTGTGTGTGTGTGTGTGTGTGTGTGTGTGTGTCTCTGTGTGTGTGTCTCTGTGTGTGTGTGTGTGTGTGTGGTACCTGTCTCTGTGTGTGTGTGTGTGTGTGTGTGTGTGTGTGTGTGTTGTACCTGTCTCTGTGTGTGTGTGTGTGTGTGTGTGTGTGTTGTACCTGTCTCTGTGTGTGTGTGTGTGTTGTACCTGTCTCTGTGTGTGTGTGTGTTGTACCTGTACCTGTGTGTGTGTGTGTGTGTGTGTGTGTGTGTGTGTGTGTGTGTGTGTGTGTGTGTGTGTGTGTGGTACCTGTCTCTGTGTGTGTGTGTGGTACCTGTCTCTGTGTGTGTGTGTGGTACCTGTCTCTGTGTGTGTGTGTGGTACCTGTCTCTGTGTGTGTGTGTGGTACCTGTCTCTGTGTGTGTGTGTGGTACCTGTCTCTGTGTGTGTGTGTGGTACCTGTCTCTGTGTGTGTGTGTGGTACCTGTCTCTGTGTGTGTGTGTGGTACCTGTCTCTGTGTGTGTGTGTGGTACCTGTCTCTGTGTGTGTGTGTGGTACCTGTCTCTGTGTGTGTGTGTGGTACCTGTCTCTGTGTGTGTGTGTGGTACCTGTCTCTGTGTGTGTGTGTGGTACCTGTCTCTCTCTGTGTGTGTTGTACCTGTCTCTCTCTGTGTGTGTTGTACCTGTCTCTCTCTCTCTGTGTGTGTGTGTGTTGTACCTGTCTCTCTCTCTCTGTGTGTGTGTGTGTTGTACCTGTCTCTCTGTGTGTGTTGTACCTGTCTCTCTCTGTGTGTGTGTGTGTGTGTGTGTGTGTGTGTGTGTGTGTGTGTGTGTGTGTGTGTGTGTGTGTGTGTGTGTGTGTGTGTGTGTGTGTGTGTGTGTGTGTGTGTGTGTGTGTGTGTGTGTGTGTGTGTGTGTTGTACCTGTCTCTCTCTCTGTGTGTGTTGTACCTGTCTCTCTCTCTGTGTGTGTTGTACCTGTCTCTCTCTCTGTGTGTGTTGTACCTGTCTCTCTCTCTGTGTGTGTTGTACCTGTCTCTCTCTCTGTGTGTGTTGTACCTGTCTCTCTCTCTGTGTGTGTTGTACCTGTCTCTCTCTCTGTGTGTGTTGTACCTGTCTCTCTCTCTCTGTGTGTGTTGTACCTGTCTCTCTCTCTCTCTGTGTGTGTGTGTGTGTGTGTGTGTGTGTGTGTTGTACCTGTCTCTCTGTGTGTGTTGTACCTGTCTCTCTGTGTGTGTGTGTGTGTGTGTGTGTGTGTGTGTGTGTGTGTTGTACCTGTCTCTCTCTGTGTGTGTGTGTGTGTGTGTTGTACCTGTCTGTGTGTGTGTGTGTGTTGTACCTGTCTCTGTGTGTGTTGTACCTGTCTCTCTCTCTGTGTGTGTTGTACCTGTCTCTCTCTCTGTGTGTGTTGTACCTGTCTCTCTCTCTCTCTGTGTGTGTTGTACCTGTCTCTCTCTCTCTGTGTGTGTTGTACCTGTCTCTCTCTCTCTCTCTGTGTGTTGTACCTGTCTCTCTCTCTCTGTGTGTGTTGTACCTGTCTCTCTCTCTCTGTGTGTGTTGTACCTGTCTCTCTCTCTCTCTGTGTGTGTGTGTGTGTGTGTGTGTGTGTGTGTGTGTGTGTGTGTGTGTGTGTGTGTGTGTGTGTGTGTGTGTGTGTTGTACCTGTCTCTGTGTGTGTTGTACCTGTCTCTGTGTGTGTGTGTGTGTTGTACCGGTCTCTCTCTCTCTCTGTGTGTGTGTGTGTGTGTGTGTGTGTGTGTGTGTGTGTGTGTGTGTGTGTGTGTGTGTGTGTGTGTGTGTGTGTGTGTGTGTGTGTGTGTGTGTGTGTGTGTGTGTGTGTGTGTGTGTGTGTGTGTTGTACCTGTCTCTCTGTGTGTGTTGTACCTGTCTCTCTGTGTGTGTTGTACCTGTCTCTCTGTGTGTGTTGTACCTGTCTCTCTGTGTGTGTTGTACCTGTCTCTCTGTGTGTGTTGTACCTGTCTCTCTGTGTGTGTTGTACCTGTCTCTCTGTGTGTGTTGTACCTGTCTCTCTGTGTGTGTTGTACCTGTCTCTCTGTGTGTGTTGTACCTGTCTCTGTGTGTGTGTGTGTGTGTGTGTTGTACCTGTCTCTCTCTGTGTGTGTGTGTGTGTGTTGTACCTGTCTCTCTCTGTGTGTGTGTGTGTGTGTTGTACCTGTCTCTGTGTGTGTGTGTGTTGTACCTGTCTCTGTGTGTGTGTGTGTGTTGTACCTGTCTCTGTGTGTGTGTGTGTGTTGTACCTGTCTCTGTGTGTGTGTTGTACCTGTCTCTGTGTGTGTGTGTGTGTGTGTTGTACCTGTCTCTGTGTGTGTGTGTGTGTGTTGTACCTGTCTCTGTGTGTGTGTGTGTGTTGTACCTGTCTCTCTGTGTGTGTGTGTGTGTGTGTGTGTGTGTGTGTGTGTGTGTGTGTGTGTTGTACCTGTCTCTGTGTGTGTGTGTGTTGTACCTGTCTCTGTGTGTGTGTGTGTTGTACCTGTCTCTGTGTGTGTGGTACCTGTCTCTGTGTGTGTGGTACCTGTCTCTGTGTGTGTGGTACCTGGCTCTGTGTGTGTGGTACCTGGCTCTGTGTGTGTGGTACCTGGCTCTGTGTGTGTGGTACCTGGCTCTCTGTGTGTGTGGTACCTGGCTCTCTGTGTGTGTGTGTTGTACCTGTCTCTCTCTGTGTGTGTGTGTGTGTGTGTGTGTTGTACCTGTCTCTCTCTCTGTGTGTGTTGTACCTGTCTCTCTCTCTGTGTGTGTTGTACCTGTCTCTCTCTCTGTGTGTGTTGTACCTGTCTCTCTCTCTGTGTGTGTTGTACCTGTCTCTCTCTCTGTGTGTGTTGTACCTGTCTCTCTCTCTGTGTGTGTTGTACCTGTCTCTCTCTCTGTGTGTGTTGTACCTGTCTCTCTCTGTGTGTGTTGTACCTGTCTCTCTCTCTCTGTGTGTGTGTGTGTGTGTGTGTGTGTGTGTGTGTGTGTGTGTGTGTGTGTGTGTGTGTGTGTGTGTGTGTGTGTGTGTGTTGTACCTGTCTCTCTGTGTGTGTTGTACCTGTCTCTGTGTGTGTGTGTGTTGTACCTGTCTCTCTCTGTGTGTGTGTGTGTGTGTGTGTGTGTTGTACCTGTCTCTGTGTGTGTGTGTGTGTGTGTTGTACCTGTCTCTGTGTGTGTGTGTGTTGTACCTGTCTCTGTGTGTGTGTGTGTTGTACCTGTCTCTGTGTGTGTGTGTGTGTTGTACCTGTCTGTGTGTGTGTGTGTGTTGTACCTGTCTCTGTGTGTGTTGTACCTGTCTCTGTGTGTGTTGTACCTGTCTCTCTCTCTGTGTGTGTTGTACCTGTCTCTCTCTCTCTCTGTGTGTGTTGTACCTGTCTCTCTCTCTCTCTGTGTGTGTTGTACCTGTCTCTCTCTCTCTGTGTGTGTTGTACCTGTCTCTCTCTCTCTCTCTGTGTGTTGTACCTGTCTCTCTCTCTCTGTGTGTGTTGTACCTGTCTCTCTCTCTCTGTGTGTGTTGTACCTGTCTCTCTCTCTCTGTGTGTGTGTGTGTGTGTGTGTGTGTGTGTGTGTGTGTGTGTGTGTGTGTGTGTGTGTGTGTGTGTGTGTTGTACCTGTCTCTGTGTGTGTTGTACCTGTCTCTGTGTGTGTGTGTGTGTTGTACCGGTCTCTCTCTCTCTCTGTGTGTGTTGTACCTGTCTCTCTCTCTCTCTCTCTCTCTCTGTGTGTGTGTGTGTGTGTGTGTGTGTGTGTGTGTGTGTGTGTGTGTGTGTGTGTGTGTGTGTGTGTGTGTGTGTGTGTGTGTGTGTGTGTGTGTGTGTGTGTGTGTGTGTGTGTGTGTGTGTGTGTGTGTGTGTGTGTGTGTGTTGTACCTGTCTCTCTGTGTGTGTTGTACCTGTCTCTCTGTGTGTGTTGTACCTGTCTCTCTGTGTGTGTTGTACCTGTCTCTGTGTGTGTGTGTGTGTTGTACCTGTCTCTCTCTGTGTGTGTGTGTGTGTGTGTGTTGTACCTGTCTCTCTCTGTGTGTGTGTGTGTGTGTGTGTTGTACCTGTCTCTGTGTGTGTGTGTGTGTGTTGTACCTGTCTCTGTGTGTGTGTGTGTTGTACCTGTCTCTGTGTGTGTGTGTGTTGTACCTGTCTCTGTGTGTGTGTGTGTGTTGTACCTGTCTCTGTGTGTGTGTGTGTGTTGTACCTGTCTCTGTGTGTGTTGTACCTGTCTCTGTGTGTGTGTTGTACCTGTCTCTGTGTGTGTGTGTGTGTGTTGTACCTGTCTCTGTGTGTGTGTGTGTGTGTTGTACCTGTCTCTGTGTGTGTGTGTGTGTGTGTTGTACCTGTCTCTCTGTGTGTGTGTGTGTGTGTGTGTGTGTGTTGTACCTGTCTCTGTGTGTGTGTGTGTTGTACCTGTCTCTGTGTGTGTGGTACCTGTCTCTGTGTGTGTGGTACCTGTCTCTGTGTGTGTGGTACCTGTCTCTGTGTGTGTGGTACCTGGCTCTGTGTGTGTGGTACCTGGCTCTGTGTGTGTGGTACCTGGCTCTCTGTG
>CM042318.1:90000-200000 GCA_023566125.1 Zingel zingel
AACCGTAGCAACACATGCAGAGACGACCTCCTGTTTAATGTTTAAACAAGGCTTTATTAAAGAATCAAATAACCAAGAAGCATGTAGAGGGCTCAGAGAGTCAGTGGGTTAGAGTGTCCCCCTAGGGGTACCAGGGAGTACTGCAGGGGGTACGTGTCCCCCTAGGTGCACCAGGGAGTACTGCATGGGGTACGTGTCTCCCCTATGGGTACCAGGGAGTACTGCATGGGGTACGTGTCTCCCCTAGGGGTACCAGGGAGTACTGCAGGGGGTACGTGTCTCCCCTAGGGGTACCAGGGAGTACTGCAGGGGGTACGTGTCCCCCTACACTCTCAGAAATGAAATGTTGTATTTAATTAATAGTTATGTCAACCAGTCCCACAAAACTTAGTTGCTTAAATGTAAAAGGTAATATACAATTAATTGTAACATAATGTTTTAAGTAAATCGTTCATAACTGTTAATTAAATGGTACATCACACACTTACTTTGAATAAATGTAAATTATTGTCTTGAATTTAATGATTATAGCTTGAAATAACATGACCTGATTAAGTTCAATTTATTAAACAGAAATAAGCTTTGCTAATGTTATCCATTTGTGTTGATTGTACTTAATGACTGGAACTTAGTTGCTCTGTTTAAGTCTGTAGGTCAAATAAAAACTACTTAAGGACTTTAATTGACTTTATTCAACTTTGGTTTTGAAATATAATTTGTCAAAAAGTTTTGACCTTAAAGGTACATTACTATATCTGGGACTATCATGACTGACAAAATTATTGAATATATGTAAGCAAAACTTGCATACAAAATAAAGTGTACAAATAAAATTGAAGACCCTAACATAAATCCACGTATACAATGCAAATGGACCAATACAAATTCTAAAATATAAAACTTGTCTGTGAATCTCTTTCCATCTGATAATGTTCAATCCCATTATAGCTTTATAGTCCCAAAAGTGAATCTGAACTTTGACGACAACGTCAAGAATGTCTAACAGGTGTTGCCTGCTGAAATAAAAAATAGAGGCAAATCCTTATTGTTTTTAGCTTAATAAACTGCTTTAACTATAAACTTTTCTCAAGGGAAAAAAACAACAATTTGACAACTCGGACTGACAAACTAAATGGAAACGTGATTTTCGCACTGCATGTCCACTATGTCCTCTCCGGGAACCATCACCTTATCGTGGTGGAGAGGTTTGTGCGTCCCTATGAACCTGAGGGCTGTGTTGTCTGGAGCTTTGTGTTCCTGGTAGGGTCTCCCAAGGCAAAGTGGTCTCAGGTGAGGGGCCAGACAAAGAATATCCAGGGTACAAGCGGCCGAAATGGGTTTCCTCAGGAGGGTGGCTGGCGTCTCCCTTGGAGATAGGGTGAGAAGCTCAGTCATCCGTGAGGAGCTCAGAGTAGAGCCGCTGCTCCTTCGCGTTGAAAGGAGCCAGTTGAGGTGGTTCGGGCATCTTGTAAGGATGCCCCCTGAGCGCCTCCCTAGGGAGGTGTTCCAGGCACGTCCAGCTGGGAGGAGGCCTCGGGGAAGACCCAGGACAAGCTGGAGGGATTATATCTCTAACCTAGCCTGGGAACGCCTCGGGATCCCCCAGTCGGAGCTGGTTAATGTTGCTCGGGAAAGGGAAGTTTGGGGTCCCCTGCTGGAGCTGCGACCCGATACCGGATAAGCGGACGAAGATGGATGGATGGATCGATGTCCACTATGTGCCAAATTTTCTGTCTCATCAAATTTTTCATCACAAAATACATCATTGGGACAATAAGATATACAGTAATCTATCCTTTCTTTTAAACTGTCAGCAACACAATGAGCCTAAATAATCATGTATATGCAGTAGCCTAATATATTTAACCATTCTATTTTAGTGGAAATTTGGAGAGCCAAACTCCTGCCAAGAATAAAATATATTTTTAAACAAATACATTTATTACCTTGAGGCCTCAGTAAACTTAACCACTTCACATGTTGAAATTTCCATCAAATGGATGAATTCCAAAAAAAATAAATAAAAAATGCAAAGAATAGACCAATATAAATAAAAATTCTAAAATATAAAACCTGTCTGTGAATCTCTTTCACCATCTGATAATGTTCAATCCCATTATAGCTTTATAGTCCCAAAAGTGAATCTGAACTTTGACAACGTCAAGAATGTCTAACCGGTGTTGCCTGCTGAAATAAAAAATAAAGAGGCAAAGAGGCTTATTGTTTTCTATATGGAGGGAGGTTAAATTAAATTAACTGATTATTACAAACCATCATTGATCGCAGCTTTATTTTGTCTAGCAGCAGTCCAAAAAGTAACAGTCAACGCCAGGTCTAGTCTTGTCTGGTGCAGGTGATTTTACTCATGCAGTTTGTTTTTGAGGACCTGCACTTTAGTGGAGAGCTTGTTCCCATCCAATTCCATTAACACTTTCTGAAGAAATTCGAAAGTGTATCGCGGCTCCTTGGGAAAGCTCAAATTTAAACAGTAGATCAAGCCAAGCAGGACTGCACATCCATTTGCTACCTCTCTCAGATCTCGCAGCACTGTGCAGTCTTCAATGACGACACCCTCAGGTGGCTCTGTAGCATCTGCTCCATCATGTCGAACAATGTAGACACCCAAAACCAGTCTCTCCATTTCTGTCATTGCATCAATACCAAAATCCTCAATAGCCTATGACAAAGAAAGAGACCCATTATTAATTATGCATCTATGACACTAGTAACAAACCCAAAAGATGTTAAGTTTACAATTAGAGAACACAATACTCATTCCCAAGAAGTATATTTGCTTATTATTTTGCCTGTTTGTTTAAATAAGGCAGAATTTGATTTCTTTGGCTTAACTTTACAAAATGTTATATACTAATGTAGAAATTGTTGCCCATTATGTTTTTGGTTGATTTAATCCTATTGCCAACATTGGCAAAAATCAATGTAGCATAACCTGCATGTTCTTAGTCTACACAACACGTATTTCAATTCACAGGTTTGTGAAATTGAAGTATAAAAAAATACATATTTTCTGTATTAATTTGTCTATGATTGACGAAGAATGCACCTTACCCAGTACTCCTTAATAAGGCTGTCAGGCTTTTCATTTAGGTAGACGCACAACTCCTTTTAGGATGCATGTCCGTCGTATTTCAACGCTGTGATTCTGTGGGAAACCAACAACTTTTACAACATTTTATTTGAGGAAACTGCCATTATCACATTGACAAATCTATTATGACCTTATTCTACCATGCTTTTAATTAATGGATTTGTGTCAGTTGTAAATCTGCAGTTCAGCTTGTGGTGTTGAATCTGCATTTGTCAGTTGCCTGATACACACTCATTCCTTTTAAGGACATCATTTTGAGAAAATGATTTCACTGTTTAACGAGCCACAATTTACTCAAATAGCTCAAGTGTTTCTCAAGCTTATACCATTGACACCTTGAAGGTATTGTTCAATTTGAAGTAAAATGTACGTAATTGAATGGACGAATGAACAAGTGCATCAGGCAATTCAGAAAAGCAGATTCAACACTTCACAAGCAGAATTGCAGATGTACAACTGACATTTCATGATAAATGTGCACAAAATATAAAGTATCCTTTTTTATAAATTACGAACATTTACAGAAATACAAGTTTGTACAAATCATAGAATTTTGTATTTCTGGATAGCAAATCATATTTGTAAATAGTGTAGTATTTGTGGATCATGGTATTTGCAAATTTATCTTCCATAGAGGTTAAAGACTGTAATACAAAAAAGGCATGATTATGTTTAGAGTAAATGTTAAACCCCCAGGAGTCAGAGCCCAAAATACACCCAAAACACATACCTTGTCCATTTCTGCAATGATTACGTCAATATCAGGTCTTGCTGTTCCCCCCCCTTCTTTTTGAATACCCTCATTAGCTGGCTGGAGTAATAATCCAGTCGGGACATAAAGGTTGAGAACAGGGGGACTGTGGTGATGAGGGTGAATTCTGCATTTACCTGAAACGTATTAAAACACAAATTCACTATGAGTCTCTTAAGTTAAAACAAATATATTTAAAATGATCACATGATATGGTGTATAGCAGGCATGTCAGACTCAAACTCTGTGGGCTACATCCGGCCTGTGGTACAATTATATCCAGTTTGCCTCAATAGTGGAGCTGGCATGCTAATAATAATAATAATAATAATAATAATAATAATAATAATAATAATAATAAGACAGCACTATGAGACTGTTTGTTTGGCCCTCAGTACAAGTTCTTAATTTTGGCCCTTTCTGTAACTTGAGTTTGACACCCCTAGTGTAGAGGGAACATTAGTTTGCTTTTGGCTAAATGTTTTTAGTTGGTGGTTCAATGTATCTGGAACCATTTTACATGGATGTATGTGTAATGTGCATTGTAATATAGAGTAGAACAACCACATGCATGGATTCTTACCACATTGCCTCCAAACCTTTGTCAATTAAATATGTGCTCATTTGTTTTATACCCAAATGCAGTATTTAGACATTAATTCCACATATTTAAATACAGATGATGAATAACACCTTACCTGGCTCTCAGAAAACAGGGCTGGCCATCTGTTTTTGAACTCTGCTATGAAGGGCATATCTTTAACGACTTCCTGTCTTCTATAGGCAAAGGTTCTTTCCATTTTACTTTTGATTAGCTGTTGGTTGTTCTTTTTCACCTCCAATATAAGTTCTTTCCTTTCTTCCTCGAGGCTCTCTTTAGTTTCGCCTGCAGGGTAATCGGGACAGTAGTTGATTTCTGCTTTCCGTGACTTCTTTACCTGGTTAGGTCCATGACTCATGGCACCTCGCTTTTCTTTTACAGCATTGATGCTCAACTCGGGGCAGCCAATGCTCCTTAGTCTGGTGCGGTAGTTTGCCATTTTGTACTTCAAACTGATTTTCCATCCATAAAAGCCAGTGACAGATCCTTTCTCCTTTTTAAAAATGGATACTTTGTTGTCAGAGCCTGAGCCACATCATCAAGCTCTGCACTAGAATGATAAACTGTGTATTTGACGATTTGTGATGCCAAACCATCTAGTATACCGGACCTAAGTTTGTTACTTGTTTTTAGAAGAGTTCCACTGCTGCAGAAGGCTTGTTTTGCCTTTTCTAACTGAATCTGTACCTCATAACTGAACTGAGGTATTTCAAAGTTTGTGGGCCATGGCTGTGATCTAAGGAAAGTACCTGAAGATGTAGATTCAGCGGAGGAAAGTATGTCTGATGCTGAGGACAGCAAAAAATCATCTTCCCCTTGTGGAACAGTATTGAGTGTGACAGTCTCAAGGTAACACAGGCAAGGTAATAACTTTAACTGTGCTCTTGTCTTTGTGAACTTAACGGAAACTTCAGAAATCAAACTCGTTGTCGAAAATCAATGTCTCGCTAAACTGCAGCCTGAAATTTCCAGACAGGCCGAAGTGTCTTCCAATCTCTCCTTTAAGGTCCTCTATGGAATCGGGTATTCCATTGGGCAGAATTAATTTTGATGCATTGTCTACTCCAAATATGACTCTTAAAGTTGCAGACATCTTGTATTCATTCTGCAAAACAAAAGGAAAGTTTCTTTAAGAATAATTTTCTTTGTGTCTGAAAAGGCCTATATGCCTCCTTTTCCCCCCGATTAACATATTTTTTTATGATAGCCCTATGTAATAATAAAGTGTAATTAGTTTTTGTATTATGAATTTGAGCACACTTTTGCTACACAACATTATCTGATTAACCAGTAAATTAGAAAAGTAAAGCCTCCACGTAAAATTAAAAAAAAAAGTCCCTGTCACATGTACACATCTTTTTAATGTCACCATTCTTAGGGATCCAACTTTGTAGTCAGCCAAAGGATACTGGTCAGCAAGCTCCTTCAAACCAACAGCTGCAAGCTCTCTTTGTTGGATGTAACTCATAAGCTCGATAGTGCTCTCTGTACCATGAGCTAATTTTTTTTTTTTTTTTTTTTTTTTTTTTTTTTAAACAATGAAAATCAAATCTTTTATAGGGATGTCCAGATCCGATCACGTGATCGGAAATCGGGCCCGATCACGTGGTTTCAGACTCGATCGGAATCGGACGTTACCTCCCGATCAGGACTCTGATATATATGTATATATATTCTCATTATTTTTTAACACATCTATAGTTATGCGGTGGTTAGACCCTTTTGACTCCACACAGAAACAGCAACACGTGCTGCATGACATCACTGTGTTGCAGAGACGCTATTGGTTAAATGCCGGCGAAGTAGAACACGGAAGCAGCTTGAAGCGGAAAGCGCGAGTATGTCTGCGGACAGTAAGAGTCAGGAGTGCAGTTCCTAAAAGCACATTACTGGCTTTGCAAACACTGTGGCACTTTTATTTTTTTTATTTGTTTACATGCCTGCCGGGTATTTTAAGTTGAGGTGCTATTTGTTTTTATATCAGACTTTTTTCTATTTACTGTTGCACTAAAGTCCAAAAGTGAAGAATTTCTGTTATTACTTGATTGTTCGAGCTGCCTCACAGAAGAGGAAGAGCTCTGTTTGGTAACAGAGTTGTTGAATGTTAAAATAAGGTGGATTAAATAAAAAATAAAGAACATCCTGGATCTGTTTTTTCGCTCTTCTTTATTCTTTTTGTATATATTATAGAAGGATCGGGACTCGGTATCGGTAGATACTCAAAATCAAATGACTCGGACTCCAGGGTAAAAAACCTGATCGGGACATCCCTAATCTTTTATACTGCACAGCTGAATTATTTCGGAGAATTCTGGAAGACCCCCACATGATCCATGCACAACTATCATACCTTTTTTGTAGTTTATGCCATTAACCGTGACACTTTGGGCAAGGTGTCAGTGATGTCAGGGTATGTCTGGGTAATTGTGTTCAACAATCCTCATTAAGGACATCAATGGGGACTTTTAAAACTTGCGCAACATCCAAGGAAGGCTTTTCATTGTCAGGATGAAGCATATTATAGGAAACTATTAACTAGGGTTGGGTACCGAAACCCGGTTCCACTATGGAACCGGTTCCTACGCAAACGGTAGTATTCGGACCGGATTAGAACCCAAATTTTGGTTCCTCATTTCGGTTCAGACTGTTAGGTGACTTAGTTTACTTATTATATATTTAAGTACTTTAAAATGCTAATATATTGTTCAATTTAAATAATTTAATTTTCAATTTTAAAAAAACTCCATAAAAGAGCCTTTCTTTTATGTAATTTTTCAGTTTTTCAAGAATCGGTTTAGGAATCGGAATCGTTTTAAAAGTACCGGTTCGGCATCAGAATCGTAAAAATCCAAAACGGTACCCAACCCTACTATTAACTGATGCTTTGTAGCTAATGACAGTCATGTTAAAACACACAAGAGGTTTTTACACCAAAGCAGCTTCCCCCTTTTTCTTGAGCCGTCTTTAACTTCCTTGGTTCTACGCTCAAATACCCCTGAATGTCACAATGCTGAGCTCTACAAAACCGACAAATATTTTCCCGAAAAACTCTACAAATCCAGCTAGCACGTGAGCCCCCAGATTATCCACAACAACGCATTGTACTGTGCCCTTGATAAATGACCCAAGTTGTGGAATAAACAGCCCTTGCTGCTCCAAAGTCACTATATAATGCAATAGAGCAGTGATCGTCAACTGGCGGCCCACGGGCCAAATCCGGCCCGCCAAAGCGTTTAGTCTGGCCCACAGAATAATCGCGAATTCAGAAAATGTGAAGAGGAAAAAATGTGTTCTGTTATTTAGCATTTCAAGCACTGTATTTGCATCTCTATTCACATGCCGGGATTCTGTACAGAGATGCCTGCGCTCCACACACACAGCTGAGCCCAGATGTGTGTACGTTAAAACACGCAGTACCTGACTGGGAACGATACAAAGAGGATTACCAATGGCCGCTGGTGCAAATCAACTCACGCTAGTCTCGTTACTGTAAGTAGGCTACAATAAAACCTTTGTGAGTAAAAAGTAAATACTTATCAATGCACTCAGCTCTACTATTCTACTAATTTTTTACAAACAAGCTAAAACAAAAGCTGTCCGTTTGTAGTCTAACTATTATCTTAGTTTGCTGGGAATCTTGAAATTTGGACAAATTCTTATGAATGTAACTGCTGGCTAAACGAGCCATCCTCTCCACTGGAGCGGTAAACCTATGGATGTATTATAAGACCAAAACAGATGCATGTGGCTACTTAATATGCATGTGAATGACGCGACCATTATGTTTGCGTTCTTCATTCTTGATGATGTTGCTGGTTGTATTATTTTGCAACATCATTTCATTGCAAATGGGCATACGTGACGAATGCATAGTCTGCTTATCAGTCCATTCATCATTAAAGCTGGGCTTTTCAGCCTCTTTGACAGTGACATTCTTACCTGACAACAGCCGTTTCTTTCTGCAAGCATTTTCCACCAATCAGGACGCTGCATACTACATCCGTGTTTCCCTAATCACAGACTTTAACCATCACTCCTCAGTGAACTGCCTCCTAGTCTGAGATCTTTTTCTAATTAAAGAGCCAGTTATCATTATGGAGTTTCCATGTTTTTTAGTAGTTTGCTCACACTAATGTATGTATGTGTGTGTGTGTGTGTGTGTGTGTATATATATATATATATATATATATATATATATATATATATATATATATATATATATATATATATATATATATATATGTATATATATATATGTATATATATATATGTATATATATATATGTATATATATATATGTATATATATATATGTATATATATATGTATATATATATATATATATGTATATATATATATGTATATATATATATGTATATATATATGTATATATATATATGTATATATATATATGTATATATATATATGTATATATATATATATATATATGTATATATATATGTATGTATATATATATGTATATGTATATGTATATATGTATATATATATATATATATATATGTATATATGTATATGTGTATATATATGTGTGTGTGTGTATATATATGTATATATATATATGTATATAATGTGTGTGTCAACAAATATAGGCGTATTAGGAAGTCCGTCCCCCGTAGTGTCTGCTTAGAAAGATTCTGGCCCTTGGAAGAATGTAGCTGATGACCCCTTCAATAGAGGCTCAAATATTTTTTTGTAGCCATAAGCTTTAACATGATCACTTTTGCACAACAAGACTGAGCTGCTACGAGGAGGCAAGTTACCTAAAATCCAGTACGACTGCACACAGTTTGTACATCAATGACTTTGAGGTTTGTAATCCACTGGGAAAACGCAAACGTAAGCAAATCCTCACCTGAAAAGAAAGAGTTGTTTTTGTGGTACTCACCGTCCTGAAAAGATGCATACTGGTGTACATTTGCAGAAGAAACGGCATGATTATCAAGAAGCTTATCAACTCTCTTTACGTCCAAGTAACTGCTGTAGAGAATTCAGTAAGGGAACGTACTGAAAGGTTTTGTTGGACCTTGCCTCTAGTACATACTCAACAGGTTCCACAACCTTAAAGTTTTTCTTATAGTACTGTTTACGTTTGAAGGCTGAGGCTAATGGACCACCCTTAGCTATAGCTATTACCAAAGGATTATTGGTAGAAATGGCTAAGATGAGTTCATTAATTATTAACTGACTAACCTGAAGTTTATGCTTATTGAAAATGTCAAAAGCTGTACTGTGTGATACAGGCACGGCAGCAGAGGTAAAAATGAAATGCAACTCTTCCAGTAACTCATCAATTGCAGAGCTTGGTACATGTGACAAAGTCTCTAATTTCAGAAGGACTGATGCCAATTTTTTAATTGTTGTGTCTTGCAAGTTCTCATTTTCTGCCTCAGCTTCAACGGAATTGTCACAATCTAAATCAGAAGCAATTTCAGCAGTTGAATGCTTTTCATAGATAGTTGATGCTCATCATTTGTATCACATCCTTTCAATAGTCCAACTTTAAAGTCTTTTATAGTGCAATGTGCATGCTTTCTACTCTTATGGGATTTGAAAGTAGCATATATATATTGGTTTGAAAATAACAATTTTCAAACATACAAGTTACTGTTTCATAACTCCTCAGATGGTTGTTAACATGAGAAAAGTACTCTCTACTAGATGCTATTTCACTTACTGGACACAAGGCATGTCAATATTACTTTTTTCTGTAGTCCTTAAATGTAAAACATCAACATGACATTGACTCAAACGAGTTTTAAGTGCATTCCATGTTTTGAATGAGCATGGGCATTCATAGTATGTGCGTGGATATCTGGAGTGTCCCTGACCATAATGGCCATGGTTCAATTTATAGTGTTTTAGTAATTGGTACCTTGTGGATTCACTTTCCGAACACTGTTTGCGCGTCCACATTCAGAGCCTAAAAAAAGACATGAAAGTGTTAATGATACAGAGTAGAGTCCCTTACAAATCTATAGCAACTATATTTGAGCCACTGGCTCATGTCATGATGGGTGCATCCCATTATAGAGCGGCTGACTGTTCGAGCCGTGTATAATTACGACTGTATGACATTTCATAAACAGCTGATGGAGCGGCAGTGCGCCGCTGCTACATGCATACAGCAGAAACCCTGCATGTGCACATGTGGTGTTGCTGTTGCGCAATGTAAATTGTACATGTCCCCCTAGGGGTACCATGGAGTACTGCAGGGGGTACGTGTACACCTAGGGGTACTGTTGGGAGGATACGGGAGATGTTTTTGTTAAAATGTAAACTAAAAGAAAAAATCAGTCATGCATGATTCCTAAAATAATCATACACTAATGAATTTAGTGATTATAAACATTTTAAATGTAGCCTTTAAATGTTTTAGTCACAATATTGTTGGGTTAGTAACTCTCTCTCTCTCTCTCTCTCTCTCTCTTTCTGTCTGTCTCTCTGTCTCTCTCTGTGTGTGTGTGTAGGAATCCCACCAATCCGAAGACAGGTCTGCTGTTTGTGGTGCTGAGTCTTATTTTCATGAAAGGAGGAGTTGTCAGAGAGAGTGAGTTACACCCTGTCTGTCTACATGTGTTTTCATTTGACAGCATCTCAGACACGTATTCAGTCATTTAGGTCATCATCACGTTCAAAGCATACAGTAAAAAAGACTGAATGTGAAAGTAGTTTTCAGTAAATGTTGCAGTTCCTTCTACCGGCCACAGGGCGGCAGCAGTATGTTTCCATAGCTGCGGGGGGGGGGAGAGAAGAAGCTTTGTTAAAGGTCCAGGGTTCCCACACATTGGACCTTTAACAAAGAGAGAGTACGATTGTTCATGTATAAAATGAAGAAACGTGAGATTATTTTTCATAGAAGCTACAGCTGTCCCCACAGACAACCCAAATTATGTTTTCATTTTTATCAATGTTTTGTGCTGCAGACCTGATCTGGAACACTCTGAAGAAACTTCGAGTTGACGCCGGGTAGGATCGTGTGTGTGTGTGTGTGTGTGTGTGTGTGTGTGTGTGTGTGTGTGTGTGTGTGTGTGTGTGTGTGTGTGTGTGTGTGTGTGTGTGTGTGTGTGTGTGTGTGTGTGTGTTTCTGTGTGTGTGTTTCTGTGTGTGTGTTTCTGTGTGTGTGTTTGTTTCCATGTGTGATTATTTTCTTGTTACTGTGACTGCTCCTCTGTCCAGAGAGAAACATGAAGAGTTTGGAGATGTAAAGAAGGCGATCACAGACGAGTTTGTGCGTCAGAGGTAAACATCACCACTCTGGGGTGGGGGGGGGTGAGGGGGGGGGGGTGGTTAGAGGCTTTAAAAAGTTGAACCAGCTGATGGCTCAGTGGTTTAATGCAGTAAGTCTGTGATCAGAGGGTCACAAGTTCAATCCCACCCAGTGTGTGTATTAAAGTGGTGTGATCAGAGCCAGTGTCTGTCAGACCATAGACTCTGGTTTATACCACACCACAGAGCAACAGACAGGATGGACAAGAGACAGACACTACAGCAGAGTGGCTGGAACTCTCAATCCTAACATTATTATCTTTATTAGTACACTTTATTCCGATCGCTATGACACTTTTTTCAAAACTTGTAACAACTTTCCTAAACTCTTTACACAGTTAAGACTACACATCTGTCTGTGTAGTCTATACATTTAACACATTTCTTGTTGCTTTGACACAAAATGCATACAGTTAACAAATTTAAAATGCTTGAACTTCTTTTACACACAAGCTCCACCAAGACCAAAACAAAGGATCTTTACTGACCAATTTACAAATGCTTTCACGCTGTATGTCTGAACAGATAACATCATGTTCTAACCCTAACTTATAGGCTAAAGCCAAAGTTAACAGCTGATCATATTGTAAATTGAAACACAAATATATCGCCTGCATTGTATACATGCATTTATTGAGAAACAGCTGATTGAAGTTATGCAAATAGATCAATCACAGCTGATTCCCTTCTAGGAAACACACCACTCAGGTGTTGAGGTTCTTTCAATCACATGATCATATGGTAGGACAGTAAAAGAGGACCTATTTGAGCAATATACTGTAGATGAACACAGAAAATAAGAAAAATGCCTTCACGAGGGAGAGGAAGAGGAGTACCAGGACCATTCTGTCTCTGTCTCCTTTTTTTCATAAACCGTACATTCTATAAAGCTACTCTGAGATGGTCATTCATTTTTTGTATTGAATCTCTGCAGCAAAAGAAACAAAATGGTGGCCGGGTTGGATCAGTGGGTAGAGCAGGCGCACATACACCACCGGTCAAAGGTTTGGGGTCACTTATAAATGTCCATTCCAGACAGAATAGCAGCTGAAATCAGTTGCATCCAGACACAATTTTTAGCCCGTAAGTTACGACTTCAAGTCACGACTCACGACTTGGTAGCGTTCCAGACAACGTCAGGAACTGGCTAGCTAAACATTGTGCTGTTGGCAGGGTTCAGGTTAGCCTCTTAAGAGTCTGTACCGTATACGGTACACCTTGTGGCTGTGGCATCGCTGTAACCTCCATTCATAAACTTTTTTATAACTTTACAGCATTAAATCTTCAAAATGTACAGCCATGCGACAACAATTGAAAGCGTTGTCTCTCATGATTAAATGAAGCCCACACACAAAGCATAAGATGATGTATAGCAGTTACACAACTGCTACAAAGTTAAAGAAAATAAAACAATACAGCCTAAAAAGCGCATCTGGTGTGTAGTGCATCCATACCTTTTTCCTTGTCCCTTTAGCCACTGCGGGGATTTTTTTGCCCAAAACTTTTTTTCCTTAATCCCCAAGAGTCCAACGAAATGGAATATCCAAGCCATTATATCCAAAACGAGCCGTTTGCCTCACAATCTTGACGTTTCTGACCAAATAACAACAGAAAATTGCTACACTGTATTTCATTTCCGCACTTCTTTCGCGTCTCGCTCTTCTCTCGAGGCTCCTAGCAACTTGATGTGGACGTCACTGTGTTCTCTGACTTCTAACGTTTCAAATGGATACCTGGTATAAGCCAATCGGGGCAGGTTTTCCTGTGATACACCAATGGATAGCTGACGAGTCCTCTGACGCGATGTGAGCCCACGTGGAAACGATCGACATTTGCTCGGACCAGTTAGATTTAAATGCTATAAGACCCGTCTACATTTGTAGCCAATGAGCAGAGGAGTCGATAGACACCAAATGTGCCCCTGAAATTTTAACCCTGTAATGGCTGGAGCTGGATCAAAAATAGGGCCTCCTGTAAGCATATGGCACCCTGTGCAATGTATAATTACTTATTTCTATATATTTTTGTATATAGTTATTTCAAGTATGTGTGTGTGATTGGTGTGGGTGCGTTTGTGTATTTGAGAAGTGTTTTATTTTGTACTTTATTGGCTTTTTTCTTTGCACTTTTCAAATGGAAATCAGAAAAAACGCACAGACATATGTGTAGAAAAAATTTTCTATAGTAAGCTGAGACATATGGCTATGACCTTGTGTTTTCTGTATCTTACCAGATGTGTTTACAGCAGTGTATTCTCATCATTTTACAGATGTACAGTGCCTTGCGAAAGTATTCGGCCCCCTTGAACTTTTCGACCTTTTGCCACATTTCAGGCTTCAAACATAAAGATATAAAACTGTAATTTGTTGTGAAGAATCAACAACAAGTGGGACACAATCATGAAGCGGAACGAAATTTATTGGATATTTCAAACTGTTTTAACAGATATTTCAAACTGTTTTAACAGATAAAAAAAAAATTGGGCGTGCAAAATGATTCAGCCCCCTTAAGTTAATACTTTGTAGCGCCACCTTTTGCTGCGATTACAGCTGTAAGTCTCTTGGGGTATGTCTCTATCAGTTTTGCACATCGATAGACTGAAATCTTTGCCCATTCCTCCTTGCAAAACAGCTGGAGCTCAGTGAGGTTGGATGGAGAGCGTTTGTGAACAGCAGTTTTCAGTTCTTTCCACAGATTCTCGATTGGATTCAGGTCTGGACTTTGACTTGGCCATTCTAACACCTGGATATGTTTATTTGTGAACCATTCCATTGTAGATTTTGCTTTATGTTTTGGATCATTGTCTTGTTGGAAGACAAATCTCCGTCCCAGTCTCAGGTCTTTTGCAGACTCCATCAGGTTTTCTTCCAGAATGGTCCTGTATTTGGCTCCATCCATCTTCCCATCAATTTTAACCATCTTCCCTGTCCCTGCTGAAGAAAAGCAGGCCCAAACCATGATGCTCCCACCACCATGTTTGACAGTGGGGATGGTGTGTTCAGGGTGATGAGCTGTGTTGCTTTTACGCCAAACATAACGTTTTGCATTGTTGCCAAAAAGTTCGATTTTGGTTTCATCTGACCAGAGCACCTTCTTCCACGTTTGGTGTGTCTCCCAGGTGGCTTGTGGCAAACTTTAAATGACACTTTTTATGGATATCTTTAAGAAATGGCTTTATTCTTGCCACCCTTCCATAAAGGCCAGATTTGTGCAGTATACGACTGATTGTTGTCCTATGGACAGAGTCTCCCACGTCAGCTGTAGATCTCTGCAGTTCATCCAGAGTGATCATGGGCCTCTTGGCTGCATCTCTGATCAGTCTTCTCCTTGTATGAGCTGAAAGTTTAGAAGGACGGCCGGGTCTTCGTAGATTTGCAGTGGTCTGATACTCCTTCCATTTCAATATTTTCACTTGCACAGTTCTCCTTGGGATGTTTAAAGCTTGGGAAATCTTTTTGTATCCAAATCCGGCTTTAAACTTCTCCACAACAGTATCTGGGACCTGCCTGGTGTGTTCCTTGTTCTTCATGATACTCTCTGCTCTTTAAACGGACCTCTGAGACTAAAGCAGAGCAGGTGCATTTATACGGAGACTTGATTACACACAGGTGGATTCTATTTTTCATCATTAGTCATTTAGGTCAACATTGGATCATTCAGAGATCCTCACTGAACTTCTGGAGAGAGTTTGCTGCATTGAAAGTAAAGGGGCTGAATCATTTTTCACGCCCAATTTTTCAGTTTTTTTATCTGTTAAAAAAGTTTGAAATATCCAATATATTTCGTTCCACTTTATGATTGTGTCCCACTTGTTGTTGATTCTTCACAAAAAATTACAGTTGTTTAAAGCCTGAAATGTGGCAAAAGGTCGAAAAGTTCAAGGGGGCCGAATACTTTCGCAAGTCACTGTAATCTGAAAACTGCTGCCCTGATTAAAAACACAATGCAGCTGATCTCAGCTGGTATTCTGTCTGGAATGGAAATGTATAAGTGACCCCAAACTTTTGACCGGTAGTGTATACTTGGAGGTTTATGCATGTCTTCCCCCTCTCTCTCTCCCCTTTCTCAACTAGCTGTCCTGTCAAATAAAGACGTAAAAGCCCAAAAAATTATCTTTACAGTAAAATAAAAAAATCCATGCATTTACTAAACCCAACAAAACAAAAATGTAGAGGCTTCAAGAGAAACTGCAGTGCAAAACACAATCTATGATCAATACAATATACTAGTGTCTGTTGTTATTGTATAAGGGATGACCTGACACATAATAAATAAATAAATAAATATATAAAATGTAGTTTCTGTAATTCCATGGGATCTTAATGTTGTGTATGACATGGTGCAGTGATTGACTAACTGTTCCTGCTGGGAGAGAACTTGTTAGTGTTTTGGAAGAATTATTTGATTTTGAGACATGATTGCATTGTTTTGGTAGACATAGTGTATTGTGTTGGTGAATTACCAGTCCTTCCAGAAAAATGGGGAGTTTTTTTGTGATTGTTGCGCGCAAAAATCCTTGATTATGCGGCACGTTTTCTTAAAAAATGTGATGGAATATGCGGGATATTTATGTAATTTTATGCAATGAAATTGCGGGAACTTTTTAAAACTGCGGTGTCATCATGGCTTCATCACGGGGTTAGCAGCTTTTTGATGATGTTCACGTCGCGTGATTACATCACTTCATAATGTTGAAGTCACTCTTGTGTGAAGTAAATGCAACATTTTTCAACTTTCTGCTAAGATATATGTGACTTTTTTGCAACGAAAATGAAATCATGCAAGCCCTGCATATTTTGCGCGGAAATCGGCAATTTATGCGGCGAAAGTGCGGCGTATTTGAAAAAATGCGGCCCCCGCATAAATATGCGGACTGTGGCTGATTATGCGTGGAATTATGCGATCGCATAATCACGTTTTTCTGGAGGGACTGAATTATTGTATTTTGAAAATCAGTTTTAGAGTTTAGTTTACAATGTGTGATTATGAGTATGAAATTAACTGTTTAGCCAGTTGTGTGTTGTAGGTGTGTTGGTGCGTTAAGAGTTTAGGAAAGTTGTTAAAATTATTGAAAAAATTGTCATAGCGATTGTGAAAAAACATCGATCAGAAGAGACAGACACTACAGCAGAGTGGCTGGAAATCTCAATGCTAACATTATTATCATGTGCTGTCTGTGTTCTAGTGTTTATATCTTCAGTGACTGGAAGTTACACAAGTCTGTCTTTCTGTTTCCGTGCGGTGAGCTTCTCCAGATTAATGTGTGTGTGTGTGTGTGTGTGTGTGTGTGTGTGTGTGTGTGTGTGTGTGTGTGTGTGTGTGTGTGTGTGTGTGTGTGTGTGTGTGTGTGTGTGTGTGTGTGTGTGTGTGTGTGTGTGTGTGTGTGTGTGTGTGTGTGTGTGTGTGTGTGTGTGTAGGTATCTGGAGTACGTGAGGATCCCTCACACAGAGCCGGTGGAATTTGAGTTTCGTTGGGGTCAACGAGCCGAAGTGGAAGTTTCCAAAGTGAAAATCCTCGAGTTCATGGGAGAAGTGAGTCACTTCCTGTCTGAGAGGGGGTTGTCACTCTGTACTGATGAGGATGGGTGTTTTTAGGGTTAGCATTAGCTTTCTAATTGCTGTCTGTCTGTCAGCTCCATGATCAGGACCCTCAGAGTTGGACTCAGCAGTTCAGAGAAGCTCACTCCATCTCCGGCTCATCGCAGACCGCCCCCAGCAGCAGATAACTCCTGATGTTATTAACAGATAACTCTTGATGTTATTAACTGGGAGAAGTCTTTATGACACTGCATCTTGTTTTCTTTCTGAATGTATTCTATGTAGACAGACTCCATCTGATTCATTGATATATTTCACACATTAACCATATCTGTATGTTCATATTAAGCCTGTTTTCTAACTCTTGGTGTCTTTTCAGACAGTCAGGCTTCATGTTTATTGTATTGGCTGTACTGTACGGTTACAGTTATTGTTTGATTCAGAAAATAAAGTTTTATACAGATTCTACATCAATGATGCTTTGTCTTTTCATTTCTCTCGCACGCTGCACTTGTATACACACACACACACAGACACACAACAAACAGAAAACAAGTTCACAGGTTTGACACTGATGTAAGAACCGATCGTGGACATTTTAGATGAAAGTTTTCTGACTCGGCACGCTGTGTGGAAACAAGTATTTATTTACACATTGCTTTAATGAAATAAAGAAAATAAAAGTCCCCTGATTAGATTGTATTGCTGTGGCTCCCCCAGGTGACACAAATAAACTGCTAAATGTGCTTCTCATTCTTTAGAGAAGACTCAGGGGTTAGGGTTAGCTTCTCATTCTTCTCCACCAAAGTAAACACTTAAAATCAACACTATGCAGCAGATCTCATTTATCTTTAAACAGACAAGTGTTTAAACACACTGAACATCTGGGCTGGAAATCTATTATTGTGATATTAAACATGTGACATTCTCCGATATATTGCAATTTAAGACCTTTTTTTCAACTTCAAATTCTGTCCCCATATGAAAACTTTCTCCACATCTGTTTTATCGAACAAGTACATTTCTGACTAGAAAAACCCTCTTCACCATCCAGTACGGCTAACTGTTTACGTATTTGTCCCGAACCATTTCGGTACACAACGTTCAGATCGGTGTAAAATAAATGAGTTTCTGCACGTTTTATTTTCCCCGTTGAACCGAAAACGTAAGAGCCACGTGTCTCATCGTCGCTGCACATAAAACCATTTCTACACTTTGGATTTAGTGATTAAATGTAATTTAACTAACCAGATATAACGTATTAGTTGTTGAGCATTAGAGGAGCTAATAGGAAGACTGATACTTCAGTAAGATACAGGCTAACTGTTTCCCTTTGTTTCCAGTTATGCTAAGCTAACCTTAGAATGTCCTTGCTGCAGCTTCATGTTTAGCCTACAGATGTGAGAGTTTTCCATCTTATTCTCTCACTGGGGGCGATGTTTCTCTAAATATATTATTATACCAGTCTTATGGAGGATCGTCACTGTAATGGAAAATCTCTATTCTGTTATTCTTTTGCATAGTTGTTCCTCTGAATTTGCAGTTTCTACTTTTAAACGAATGTCTAGACAGAATGTTAAGATGTACGCTGCTCACACCTCGGGGTTGTTTGTTCCTCTTTGATAACCTCAGAGCTGATTTAAGTCAGCCCCGACCTTTCTTTGGCCTTTCAGTTCTATCACAACCAGCAACATAAGTACATAAGTACCTTCTGCTTTCTAGTTCATTTTCTTAGGGAGCTTTCACACCTACCTCGTTTGGTCCGGACTTTCAGACTTTTCAGTTTGAGCGGAACCAAAATTACAGGTATTTACACACTCAATTACACAGTGAATAAATGCTGCAGAAAGAAAGTTCCCGTGTCTCGCTTCTCTACCTCGCAACAAAACAAAAAGAGCTGTAGCAGCACGGGGAGAGCAGCAGTCAGCTGGAAAAAGTCCGACACAGAGAGGAGATGAGAGGACAGGGAAGCCAGGACGTAGTTTTGTCACCTAGAGTTCTTTAGTGTGCTCGCATAACTGCAGTGTGAAACCAAAACTTACCGGATCAAATCCAAAAACAGTTAACCTTGGTTCGGACTTGCAGGTGTGAAAGCTCAGACTCTTCTGTGATGAACTGAACCTTATTTGTGCAAAGAATAAAGACTTAAAAGACTTTGTTGACCAAAGCATTATTTCATATCTGTATTAGAATTTCCACCACATCAACAAAGTGAACACTGAAACATCTGTGTGTTGTGACTGTTACCAGCAGGGTTCGTACAGGTGCTTGAAATCCTTGAAAATGCTTGAATTTTGATGTTGTGTTTTCAAGGTTTGGAAAGTGCTTAAATTTTGGATAAAATCCTTGAAATTGTAACTGTATTTCTTTCACAACAAATACCGGTAACACTTGAAGGTATCGACATAATCGTGACATGACATAAACGTTTATGACTTCTATCATTAACTGTCATTTGTTTTTTGTCATGACAAGTTGACATTGTTTGTGTTGTCTTGATTATGACAAGTTGACATTAATCAAAGTGACATTGCCAGATGTTGTCTTAATTATGACAACTTGACATTTGAAGTTGTCATAATCAACACAACCCAAACAATGTGAAGTCATAAACATTTGACTTGTTTATAACGTTTATGTCACGAATTATGTCTATCTTCAAGTAAAGTGTTACCCAAATAACTATCTGACTGAATAGTTTGTTTATTAAATGGAGAAATAAAATGTTGAAGAGCCTAAAATGAAACCTGCTCGCTTGTGCATGTGTGACTGCGATCTACCAGGTGTGACTCCGCCCTTATGAAACCACTACTGCACCATACGAATCCTACTATGGCCACGCCAAGACCCGCCCTTCAATAGCAGCTTGATTGTTCGGGTTAGGCATTGACCTTGAGTGGTTAAGGTTAGGATAGCCGATTGGTCAGGGGATAGGACCTGAACAGATCGGGTTACGTTACCTTGCGTAAGCATGGACGCCTGGCCAATAGTAGTGTGTGAATGCTATTGAAGGGCGGGTCGGAAATTTGCTGCCGGGAGGTTGTTGTTTCAATGAACGTTGACTGGAAGATGAAAAATACAAATTATGAATTAAACGGGGACAAACTGCAAAAAAAAGACATGCAGCTTTTCACAATGGGCAAGTCTGCGCTCTCGAGTCACATGAAGGGTAAGTCATAGACTTCAAGTTAGCCAACTGAAGTAGCCTATTATACACGCTGAACAGAAATCGAGTCAGATGGAGTATTATACAAGTAGCCTACTGTAAGGTTGAGGAAGGCCTTATGCAATATTTGCACTGCTCTATTCTAGTAGATACATGTATATGTCTTGGCAATGAAATACTTTTTTTTTTCAATTAATATAGGCTATTTATCAGGCAGGTGCCTGTGCACTGTCAGAGTCTTCTGGGTTAAAATGGAATTACAGGTTGTTGTTGTTGTTGTTGCACTGTCTCAGATTTTGTTCAAACCTTGTCTATATCAAGAATGTGTCCCAAAACCAAGGCCTGTAAAATATTTCTGTTCAAATCCTGTCTTCATATTTTTAGCCCTTGAAATGACTTCAGTTTTACAACCTGAAAATCACATTATCTGGGAAGCAATATTTGGACGATCAAGATCTAAGATGGCGCCGCAGACGGTTGACTCGGTATGTCTGTGCGCGTTGTTTTGTTTTGTGTTTTAACTTTGTTTTTTGCGATGGTACACAGATCTCTTTCTCCAGAGAAGAGCTCTTGAACTTCAGGGGAACAACACCAGAGGATTTATTTCCTACTTTTCTTCTCCCTTCACTGGAAATTTTGGACATTCTGCTCACATTTGCTCACGCAGCGAAACGCCGGAGGAGAGAGAAACGGGCCGGTGCGCTGGTGCGTCTCCGCCAGTGAGGATTACGCTCACCGTTACTAGGCATATTTGTCTCTATCGTGCGCTCACTGCCCAACAAACTGGAGGAATTACAACTGCTGTTGGGGGGAAACAGCGACTTTTCTTCATCTGCTGTTTTGTGCTTCACGGAGACGTGGCTCTGTGGATTAATACCGGACTCTGCGCTGCAGCTGGCAGGCTTCCAACTTTTCAGAGCAGACAGAGACACGGACCTCTCTGGCAAAACTAAAGGTGGAGGAATCTGTTTCTACGTCAACAGCGGTTGGTGCAACGAAGTGACAGTGATCCAACAGCATTGTTCTCCTGACTTGGAGTATTTCATCATAAACTGTAAGCCTTTTTATTCACCCCGTGAGTTCCATTCATTCATTCTGGTTGGTGTTTACATCCCGCCGCAGGCCAACGTGCAGGACGCACAGCGCATGCTCGCCGACCAGATACTGAGTGTAGAGCGGACCAACCCGGACTCCCTAGTTATTCTCCTTGGAGACTTTAATAAAGGGAACCTCACTCATGTACTACCTAAATATAGACAGCATATTAAATGCCCGACCAGAGAGGAGAACATTCTGGATCACTGTTACACCACAGTCAGGGATGCTTATCACGCCGTTCCCCATGCTGCACTGGGACTATCTGACCACATAATGGTCCACCTGATCCCCGCCTACAGGCAGAAACCAAAGCTCTGCAAACCTGTAGTGAGGACATCAAAGAAGTGGACCAGTGAGGCTGTGGAGGATCTCCAGTCGTGTTTGGACTCTACTGACTGGGATGTGTTCAGGACTGCTACCAACAGTCTGGATGAGTACACAGAGGCTGTGACATCATACATCAGCTTCTGTGAGGACTGCTGTGTCCCATCAAGCACCAGGGTGAGTTACAACAATGACAAACCCTGGTTCACAGCCAAACTCAGAAGGCTAAGGCTGGCTAAGGAAGAGGCGTTCAGGAGTGGGGACAAAGACAGATTTAAAGAAGCAAAGTACAAGTTTAGCAAGGCAGTGAAAGAGGCTAAACAACGGTACTCTGAGAAACTCCAAAACCAGTTCTCAGCGAACGACTCTGTTTCTGTCTGGAGAGGGCTCAAACAGAACACCAACTTCAAGCCCAAAGTCTCCCACTCCACCAACGACCGACGCCTAGCCAACGACCTGAACGAGTTCTACTGTCGCTTTGATAGACAATGGGTCAGTCCTGTAACCATCCCCCTCAAAACCTCCCAACAAAGGGTCTTCCCTGACACCATCCCCCGCGACACCTCCCAACAGCTCCAGCTATAGTTCATCACCTCCACCTCCACCACCTTAAAGGTCCCTCCACCCACCTCAGTGACGACTCTCTCCATCAATGTGGAAGACGTCAACAGACTGTTCAGGAGACAGAACCCCAGGAAAGCTTCTGGACCGGATGTCTCCCCATCCAGCTTGAAGCACTGCGCTGATCAGCTATCTCCAGTGTTCACAAACATTTTCAACACCTCACTGGAGACATGCCACGTACCAGCCTGCTTCAAGTCCTCAACAATCATCCCGGTTCCCAAGAAGCCAAGGACCACAGGACTTAATGTCTTCAGACCCGTCGCCCTGACCTCTGTGGTTATGAAGTCCTTTGAGTGCCTTGTGCATTCTCACCTCAAAGCCATCACTGACCCCCTCCTGGACCCCCTGCAGTTTTCCTACAGAGCCAACAGGTCTGTAGACGATGCAGTCAAATGGGCCCTACACTACATCCTCCGGCACCTGGACTCCGCAGCAACCTACGCCAGGATCCTGTTTGTGGACTTCAGCTCTGCCTTTAACACCATCATCCCAACTCTGCTTCAGGAGAAGCTCTCCCAGCTTGGTGTGCCTGACTCCACCTGCAGGTGGATAACTGATTTCGTGTCTGACAGGAAGCAGCATGTGAAGCTGGGGAAAGATATCTCCGACTCACAGACCATCAGCACCGGATCCTCTCAGGGCTGTGTTCTTTCTCCTCTGCTCTTCTCCCTGTACACCAACAGCTGCACCTCCAGTCACCAGTCCGTCAAGCTTCTGAAGTTCGCGGACGACACCTCCCTCATCGGACTCATCTCCGATGGAGACGAGTCCGCCTACAGGTGAGAGGCTGACCACCTGGTGCAAGCAAAACAATCTAGAGTTCAACGCTTTAAAGACAGTGGAGATGGTTGTGGACTTCAGGAAGAACCCAGCTCCACCTGCCCCAGTCACCCTATGTGGCTCCACAATTAACACTGTGGAATCTTTCCGCTTCCTGGGAACTACCATGTCCCAAGACCTCAAGTGGGAGCTGATGTTCAGCTCCCACTTGAGGTCTTGGGACATGGTAGTTCCCATCAAGAAAGCACAACAGAGGATGTACTTCCTGTGGCAGCTGAAGAAATTCAACCTGCCAAAGACGATGATGGTGCACTTCTACACAGCCATCATTGAGTCCATCCTCACATCCTCCATCACCATCTGGTACGCTGCTGCCACTGCCAAGGACAAGGGCAGACTGCAGCGTGTCATTCGGTCTGCAGAGAAGGTGATTGGCTGCAATCTGCCGCCGCTCCAGGACCTGTACGCCACCAGGACTCTGAAGCATGCTGGAAAGATTGTGGCCGATCCCTCCCACCCTGGCAACAAACTCTTTGAGACACTCCCCTCTGGCAGGAGGCTGAGGTCCATCAGGACCAAAACCTCACGTCACAAGGACATTTTTTTCTCCTCCGCCACTAGCCTTATTAACAAGGCCCAGAAACCACCCTGACTCTCTCCACACCCCACCTCTGGCTCCTCATGCCACTGTACTTAATCTGCTCTTTTTATCTTAATTCTTACTCTTATTTTTAATACATTCTGTGTCTGTGTGTATATATATATATATATATATATATATATATATATATATATATATATATATATATATATATACATATATATATATATATATATATATATTATACATATATTGTTTGTTCTGTTTAACCTGTTTGTTTAACTTATTTTAGAGAATGTGTGACATGCATCTACAACACCAAAACAAATTCCTTGTATGTGTGAAAAACGTACTTGGCAATATAGCTTTTCTGATTCTGATTCTGACATTAATTGTCCAAATATTGAAAGTATGATATATGAAAAGTATTATTCAGGTTAGAGAGAGAGACAGGCAGCCCAAATTTGTAGGGTGGAAGACAAATGTGTCAATATGACTGAACCATTACAAGTTTGTACAGCATGCCCTAGATTTGGAAACTGTTGTGGATTTAGTCTGATTTAACACAGAATGACCCAGCTGCATGTCATTTGGCTCAGATCCACCCACTCAGTGCTCCTCTCCATAGCTGTCTTACTGTATGTTATGTCATGAACCATGACGAGATTAAACATTTTAAAGGTGATAATTCAGGGTTAGTGAAGTGAACCTGTCGAGTGATTTTGTTTGGGGTAGGCTAATTGTTTTTACATTGACTCAGGCAGTTTAGATAGCAAGCAACGACTACTTAGATAGTGATACATTTTGAAAAATAAAACTGTTTTGCTTAAATATCTGATTCTTCTGCTATTACGAAACACAATTTTGGCTGTTTAAAGCATTATCTCTTTTAATGTGATAAAAACACTAAATAATAATTTTGACTATGTACTGTATTGGTATGTAATTTATGGTGGTGTAAGGTGATGGAAAAAGCTTTAAAATGGATCTTGAAAGTGCTTGAAAAGTGCTTGAATTTGACCTTGGAAAAGGTGTACAAACCCTGTACCAGATGTTTGGATTCTCATTGATTATGGGTTAGGGTTGCACCAATTAGGATCTATGTTGTCTGGATTGACAGCGGTTCGAGTACGGGATAGTTCTGGTGCCAGATGTCCCTCACTTTCCCCTTTCTTTGAGTTAACTTTAAACTCTAGATGCATCGAGCAACATTAACCGGATGCTCTGAGCAATGTTAAACACTGAAAATATCAAGTTTAGTAGAAGATATGGATGTTTCAACAAGACAGGCCTGCTTGTTTCTTTCAGGGAATGATTGTAAAGATTTACTAAGAATATGTTTAGGTCATCTCCTCTCTAACTGGGAGGTTTTATAAAGAATATGTTAAGTCATTTCCTCTCTAACTGGGAGGTTTTATAAAGAATGTTAGATCATTTCTTCTCTAACTGGGAGGTTTTATAAAGAATATGTTAGATCATTTCCTCTCTAACTGGGAGGTTTTATAAATAATATGTTAGATCATTTCCTCTCTAACTGGGAGGTTTTATAAAGAATATGTTAGATCATCTCCTCTCTAACAGGGAGGTTTTATAAATAATATGTTAGATAATTTCCTCTCTAACTGGGAGGTTTTATAAAGAATATGTTAGATAATTTCCTCTCTAACTGGGAGGTTTTATAAAGAATATGTGAGATCATTTCCTCTCTAACTGGGAGGTTTTATAAATAATATGTTAGATCATTTCCTCTCTAACTGGGAGGTTTTATAAAGAATATGTTAGATCATCTCCTCTCTAACAGGGAGGTTTTATAAATAATATGTTAGATAATTTCCTCTCTAACTGGGAGGTTTTATAAAGAATATGTTAGATAATTTCCTCTCTAACTGGGAGGTTTTATAAAGAATATGTGAGATCATTTCCTCTCTAACTGGGAGGTTTTGGGACTGATTGGTGGGATTGCTGTGGACGAATTCCACACTGAGATACACTGGTAAGAGCCAATGAGGTTTAACCATGTATCAGCTAATTTAAATAGCTCACGTTACTGGATTGTGTCAACGGTCAACTTCATTTAATATTGGATGAGGAGTTTTCTTTTGTGGGGTGCAAATGTTCCACCAAGTTCCTTCCTGAGACTATTTAGCAGAACCACCGTCGCTGCGTCCGGAGCTTAGCGCCACCCAGGACCATTGGGATTGGTTTAAAGAAATGTAAACAACCCAGAAAGTTTTTTCTCCTATCCCAGAATGCATCTGTGGTGCAGCCAGACCTTCCTCCACAGCACTGTGGAGACTAGATTGTCTCTGATCATGATTTCATGATGTATCTGTGTGAATGTGGAGACACGATAACACAGTGCAAACGGCTCAGACTGACAGGTCCAGTTAAAGTAGGAGAGAGGAGGTGCGGAAGAACGAGGGGATGAAGAAAGAAAGAAAGAATAAACAGTGACGCTGGTCATGTGTTCATTGTTCAGCAGTTCATTCGTCTTCTTCGTGTCTCAGACATTTGGCTCCATTAAGAGCTTTACGATGGGAAAGAAATGTCTGTTTCAGACATCACGACAAACACTTTGATTACTTAAATTAGAAAGGACATTTTCCATGAAACCAGCTGGTTGTTTTTCCTCTAGATGTGTTCAGGGACCGTCTCCAACGCCTCCTCCGGCTCTCTGTCCACGTCAACGTTCTGAGAGACACAAACACTTTACGTCACACTCTGAACTGTATGTTTGTCCCCTAACTTCTGCAGTTTCACTCTGATTAACTGTTAAAATCTCCATTAACAGGCTGTCAGAACAAAGGAGTTTATAAAAATGTTGATTCGTAAATTTACGTTGCTTTTTGTTATAACGTGCACTCACACCGCTGCTGTTACCTTGGTAAGCTTCACCACAGGATCTCTGTTTTGTCGCCTTATCAGAGTAATGAAATTGCAGGACAGACGGCTGTAGAACGGGCAAAGTCATAAATCTATCTGGATCTTTCTGTAAAACAACGGAAAGGTCAGGGGGGGGATTACATTAGTATGAACGAGTGACGATGGGTATATATATATATATATTATATCTAATAAACAGGGTCTGTATTGGGGGTTATTTTTGCTTTCATTAAAGGCACAACGAGTAGATATTACTAATAAACAAAGTGTGGACTCATACAACATAGCCACTCTCAATCATCACTAAATTTACGGACGCAACATTTTCCGCAGATTGTAAACAAATTGAAAAACAAAATAAAACTGAAAAGGTTAAAACATCTCCACCCTAAACCATCCGGATCTGTTATGACGCACTAGAAGTTCCCCCGCATGGACTTTCATATTTCTTTTTTGTTCGAGACGTTTCTGGGCATCGGTCTCTATAGAAATGGAGCGACCAGGTGACAGATCGTACGCACGCATCCAACAGGAAGCTACGAGAAAAACACCAAGCAGAAAAAGCTTCTTGTTACAGAGTTTGAGAGAATCTGAGTTTGTCTTTCAACGGCTGGTGAGCAGCATAACTCTCGTTAGAAACCGTGAAACTGATGTGTAAAGCAGCGCAGGGAGAAGATCTCCGGTGCTTGGTAATGTCTAAACTGATAGTAGCGACTAAAGAACCTCTGTTACCGTCGCTTCACACATTAAATCATCTAATCAGACTGACACAGAGTCAGAGTCAGAGTGAAGTTGTACTGAAGTAGGACAAACATTTTAAATGTTTGGAGTAGGGGAACATCTCATCTCAGGAAACTATCTGCCTCTGTTTGTGGAAAAAGAAGATAAAGATTACCACAGGTTTGTCTCTGTGTGTATTGACAGCTTCGATGTTGAGGAAGACAGACTCCACTTTACATCCTGAGACACAAACAGAGACAGAGAGACGTTAGCATGAGTCTAAGAAAAAGATGATGGGTTAGGGTTAGGTGAACCCAGAAAGCTGTCACTGTGAGCAGAGAAATATTATATGTATATATGATAAATGTTGAGAGAGATGATGAATGTTGAGAGACAGACCATAGCATAAGGGTTAGGGATTAGGGATTAGGTGTTAGGGATTAGGGATTAAGGTTACCGTAGGCGACCGGTGTGAGTTTGAGGACGGTGTGCAGAGGACACTTCAAGTATGGCAGTTCATCTAAAACACAGGGAGACACAGAAAAGACATATTGCTTTAATTAAAATATAGATTTATTTAAAAACACTATTTTAACAACACTGTCTGACTTCCTGTCTGTGTCCGGTTGTTTCTTATTGAGTTTGATCAGATTTCCTAAAACAGCTGCTCTCTGTAGTTTTACTTTTGTAATAATATGTCGGTTTGTTATTCCGAACACATTTATTCCTAATTTAATTGTTAACCTTGTCAGGTTTTGGAGGAAAGCATTAAAAGGTTGAAAAAGTAGTTTGTCTCACGAGCAGTTTTGTCCAGGAAGTAGGCGAGCAGACATCTCATCACCGCCTGGTGACAGATGACCAGAACATTTTCCTGTCGCTCCAACTCCATGATGACCGGCTCCAGACGCTGGACCAGGTCCTCGTAGGACTAGGAGGGAGGGAGAGAGAGAGAGAGAGAGAGAGAGAGAGAGAGAGAGAGAGAGAGAGAGAGAGAGAGAGAGAGAATATTATGGAGAAACACTAAAAGAATACAAACATTTATTAAGAACAAAAAGGGAACAGCATAACAAAAATCAGCTAAACCTAATCGAAGAATCAATACAGCCCAATCAATTCTGGGAAAATTGGCATAAACTAAACACAACATCTAAGGAGGAATTAGTAATCCAAAATGGGGATATTTGGACCACTTTGCGGCAAAATAACAAATAATCCAGGCCAACAGGAAATACAGAGGAAATTAAAAATCCTTGAATCAGCAATTAAAGACTACCAGAACAACCGATTACAGAACAAGAACAGACAAAATGAAAAAAGCTTAAACTCCGAAAGGCCTGTGGTGCTGACTCCATTTTAAATGAAATGATCAAATACACAGATAATAAATTCAACTTGGTCATCCTAAAAGCTTTCAATATCATCCTAAATTCTAGTATTTTCCCAGCTGTTTGGAACCAAGGACTGATAACCCCAATCCACAAAAATGGAGACAAGTTTGACCCAAATAACTACAGAGGAAGCAGTGTTCAGTTCAAATTTGAGTTGGTTGTCAATCAATGTGCCCAGATATTTGTAATATGGCACCATGTCATGTCCTGGGCCTTGATGACACTACTACAGTGGACATTAGGGATCAGTGGACATATCCTTAGTTTTTGTAATGTTTAGATGAAGGAAAGCATTCTCACATGTGGTGACTTTTAATAGTAATGCTGTGATGCTGTATGAAGAGGAATCCGCCGACACTGTTCTTGATTATAAAAGGTTTTATTACAATTCAAGATTGTCAGCATCATTTTTAACAAACTCCTGCAGAGAGCTTGGAGAACAACCAACCCAATTCTTCCAATAAGTCGTTCTGAAGTTCTGCGGTTAGCACATGGTATATATACTGTGCATTTAGTGGGAGGGTGTATATATGAGTTGAGATAAAGGTCAACCACGAGTGGCCTATACATGGACTAGAAGAAACAGTCTCTTTTGTTCTAGGGCCCTTTTCCTGTTATTCTCTTAGACTCCACATCTGTATCCTCCTCAAAATCTTTCCTGTATAGGGCCTCTCCTTCCCACCATGACTTCAGTAACACATTATTGTATGGAATACATTTGAATTAAAATATGCAGGCGTAATTAAACTTAAGTCAAAGTTGTAAATCATTAGATACTTCACACACCAGGCAACAAAATCATCAATCACTGGACCATGGTCATTTTCATGTGCACTAAGAAGGCTAACAATAACCGAGTCATCTGCAAACTTGATAATGTGTCTATTATCATGATGGCTACAAAGTCGTTGGTGTATAGGATGTACAACAGAGGGGACAGGACACATCCCTGTGGGGATCCAATGGATGATGTTACCTAACTGGAAAGCTCACTCTTCACCCTCACCCTCTTACGTCTCTGAGTGAGATAATCCAGTATCCAGCCTACCAAGCTCGGATCAAGGTTAAAATGACTTCTCTGCTAGCAAATGAGGTTGTATGGTATTGAAAGCAGATGAGAAATCAACAAAGCGTAGCCTAGCATGATTCCCACTCCCCTATAGATGCTTATATAGGAGGTTGAGTAAGGTGATGGTGGCATCTTGTACCCCCCTCTTGGGCCTGTAGGAAAACTGAAATGGATCTAAAAGGAGTTCCGCCTTAGCTAGAAGATCAACTTTTATATGTTTTTCTAGGGATTTCAAGACCAAGGAAGTCAGGGCAAAAGGCCTCAAATCATTAAGGGTTTGGGGGTGGCTAACGTTGGCAACAGGCACCAGCACAGACTGTGACCATAGTTATGGCACTCTATGCTGGGAGAGTGACAGGGTGAATATATCATAGAATATTGGACCTAGTTGCTCTGCATACACTTTCAGCAGGTGGCTGCCAATATCTGGGCCTGGACTTTTCTTAGGTCTACAGTGTTTAAAACAGTTGATGACACTACGTTCATTAAAGGAAGGGATAAATGGGGAAGATGCAAGAAGACTATTTCTGAGTTCATAAAGTTTATTGCTGAAGTCATGATTGTCAAATCTGACATACAACCTGTTAAGGTCCTGTGCCAGCAGTGAGTCAGACTTGTAACTGTTCAGTTTGAGCCTACTCCTCCCCCCTCCCTTAAGCCCCACAATTGTCTTCATGCTGTCCCAGGCAGAGCCCAGGTTGTTCATCCTGAGCTATGTTTCTATTTTATCTTTGTACTTAAGTTTACCTGCTCTAATTTCCCATTTAATGTCCTTTTGAAGCTTATGTAGTATCTGTAAGTTTCCTTCCTTAAAAGCCCTATACTTTTCATGCAATAACATCTTCAGGGACTTTGTAACCCATAGTTTACTGTTTGGATATACTTTAATAACCTTAGTTGGAATAACAGTACTCTCACAGTATGAGATCCAACTACTGATAACATCTGTCAATTCATATCAATATCAGAGCTGGACTCCTTGAACATATTCCACTCCGTGCAATCCAGACATCCCTGGAGAGCCAAGCAAGCGTCCTCTGACCAGTCTTTTATGTGCACAGTCTGTACTTTACCCCTCTTAAGGGCAGTGCAATATGAAGGGACGAGATGTACACAGTTGTGGACAGATGAGCCTAACGGTGGGAGAGGGATGG
The DNA here is from genome assembly GCA_023566125.1 of Zingel zingel. Lineage (NCBI taxonomy): Eukaryota > Metazoa > Chordata > Actinopteri > Perciformes > Percidae > Zingel > Zingel zingel. The sequence continues at coordinate 121,093 of CM042318.1, forward strand.
ACTTATATGCATCTTTAACTGTGCAGTAGCACATATCTAAAGTTTACTGTGCCTGGTAGGGCATGTAACATACTGGTGAAAATCTTTAAGTGTTTTGGAAATGAGCAGTTATTCATATCCCCAAGAACGATGATTGAGGCATCTCGAGAACGCGTTTGGAGCATTTGAGTTGCTTGAAATATAAGTTTACATGCATTGTTACTGTTCGCCTTAGGATGGATGTATACAAGACTGACAAACAGCTGGGGAAACTCACGGGGCAGGTCGTGAGGACGAAGTGAAACCGTGAGCAGTTCAACATCAGGAGTGCAGAGTTTATCTCTAACAATGGCCGATTTACACCAGCGCTCATTCACATAGAGACACACCCCTCCACCCATCGACTTGCCGGTAATTGTTGCGTCTCTGTCCAGCCGAATGGGCGACCCGAACCCGCATATTCCTAGGTTACTGTCCAAGTCTCTATCCAACAGCCAAGTCTCTGTAAGCGCAAGAATGCAGGCATCCTTGAACTCGTGAGAGTAACGAGCCTGGATTTGGAAAGAATGATAGACGGCAGGGAAATGCGCGAGAGTGACTGGGTTTTCACTCTGAGGTGAACGCCTCCTCTACGCCCCCGCTTCCTGGTCTTTGTTTTACGGTGTGATCAATGGCCCTGTTGTCCGATTGACCGTGCTGGGTCCCAACTCGGTGAATATAAATCCCTCGGTGGGTCCGTGACATGCCTCCAGCGTTAAAGGAGCTCCCTGGGGTACTGGATCCTGATTGAGTGAAGTGGAGACGACAGGTCGCCAAAACTCCAAACCGGTTGAACCACCAGTCATAGCAGGAGTAGAGCCCAAAATTCCATCTTGGTTCACCAAACGGCGTGAGTGTGAATAAAGAAAACAAAGGCTTACTATCGCATGCCAATACTGCTTGTTGCTGAGATAGGCTAATAAACTCAAGGTTAGGATGACAAACAAACACACAGCCACAGATCCTTGCTGCCAGTCGCTGCACGAGCATGCGCCTGAGCTTTCGGGATGGTGGATGGGTCAAACAATACAGGACTTTCACCCCGGAGACCGGGGTTCGCGTCCTGCGTGTTGCAGTTCCTTTACGCGTTATTCTCTTAACCACAACCGTCCCGTTGTTGTCGACGTGTCCTTCGGGTGACGGGTCCTTTCCCAGTTATTCTTTTCCTAACCTCAACCGTCCCGTTGTTGTGGCGTTTCATGTCCCCGTTGTTGCGTGCCACAGAGACCGCAGATAGTGTCCCTGCACCCGTCCTGTTGTAGTCGCCGGCGTGTGGCGTTTAGCTAATTTCCCCGTTGTGGCTGCGTGTGGCGGTCCATCATGTTGTTGTCACTGGCGTGTGACGTTTATTTTCTCCGTTGTAGCGTTTAATTTCCCCGTTGTTGCGTCCCCCAGAGCAGCCCAGTGTCATGGCAGTTCGTGAAATGGTAACGTTCGAAAATCGTGACCTGTACACAAAATAAACGAGAAAATCGTGACCTGTACACAAATCAATATATCAAAATAACGTGACAATTTCACGAACTGGCGTGAGACCGGGTTGGACACCAAACACTGAACACTAATTAACGTTATAAGGATCAACCGGTAACGTTAACCTACCGTCGGTCCGAGTGAATGGATGCGGCAATGGAGGACGGCCCCGCTATCAGCCATCTAACCTTACCGGTAAAAGATTTGGATCTGCCACTTTGGCCACGGACACTGATGGATATGAGCTCCAGTATCCAGTATCTTCCCTAAAAGATAGTTAGTCCTTCAAAACAAAAGCCCTCCAGCACTCACCTGAGAGGATCATTGCAGATTTTACCATGAAAGGAAACTGTAGAGTCAAAAGCAACCTGCTTTTCTTCACCCATCATCCTCCTGCATGGCATGCAGCCTGGAAAGTAGCCTGGATAAGTTCTACAAACACTTCCAGTCAATGAAAAGTGTAGCAGAAAAGAAGAAGAAAGGAAACAGACAACAGCCAGACACCCCAGAGAGACCAGCCGTCCCCAGCAGCAGTCATGTGACCTCCTCTCCTCACTGCAGTCCCAAAAGGTACTGAGAGAGGGACTCTCATCCTACAGAGGGAGTTGTGAACTTCAAAGAAGAGACCTTGACCTGCCTTCACAACATCCAGCAGTTGAGCCAAGCAGTATGGTCCTACAGCAGAAGGCTGAAATCCACAAGCTCTACCAGGCCATGAAGGAGCTGGAGGAAGACAACCAGGCCCTGAGGTTAGCCCTGCGCAGAGTGATGGAGGATCTCACCCAACACTCCCCCATCCAGAGCAACCAGCTGCAGGCTCTACAGGCTGAGGTCCACGCCCTGAGAGAAGGATTATGGTTAGCTAATCTTGTTATAAGTGTTTACTGTTGTTTGTGTAGTATTTCAAATTGTATTTTATGTAATTTCTAAACTGTATGTATTTCTAAAGTATTTATTTTCTAGCCCTCCTTCCCTTTACACTTGTCAGGCCACCATTGTAAACAAGAACCTGTTTTTAATGACTTGCCTGTAAAAAAACTAATAATAATAAAATAAAATAACTACTGACAGCTGTCCTGGAGAAACCAATCAAAAGCTTTGGGCGCTGGAATGATGCGAACTTCGAAGACTCAAAGCAGATCCAACAGCTGAAAGAGGACACACTCACTGGCCTGACTGCCGGTCTCCCAGGGAAGCTGAACGTTTGGTGACTCTAATTTCGGTTGCTTCCTGGTCTGATTCGGCACCTGACAATGTTCAAGGTTGCTATTTCACTTTTCAGCAAAATGGAGAGGCTGATGAGCTCCCTTGTGAGGAATTGGCTAGGGGCTACCAAGATGCCTAACCACACAGGCCTGTATGGAAACAGAGCCCTTTCACTCCCAATCTCTAGCCTTACGGAGGAATACAAAGAGTCCTAGGACACAGTAGTGAGAGGCTGGTTGGGAAATCCTTTACAGTTTCAACACCCAAACAAACAAAATACTGGGAAATAAAGTCAGGCGTTTGAAACCCTTTTTTTCTTCTTCACCTCTCCTTTGGGGTAGCGGTAGCGATACTTATCCTGGTCCCTCAGTGCAAACTCCTCCGGGTAATTCTTCTGAATCTCCTCGTACGTCATGTCTTCACAGACACCCTGCAAACAGAACAAAGTTCTTTCTCAGCCTCTTGTACAACAACAGAATTCTCTGAACTCTTTCTCTCGTAACACAACAGATCACTTTGAACAGTATCTCACAGCGTCAATCTCGTTCAGGGCCTTCCACTGTTCGTACGGGACTCCCAGAGCCTCGGCGGTCTGGATTGTCCTTTTCATGTGGCTTGTCCAAACCTTCAGGTCGCTGATGCACTGACCACGCATGTAGGCGCCCAAAGAACTGCCAAACTGACCGACACACAGGACATTAGAATACAGACAGAAGAATACAGGAAGTATATATCATATATATCCACAGACAGACAGAGAGACAGACACATAGACAGACAGACAGACAGACAGACAGACAGACAGACAGGACATGAGATTACAGACAGATACAGACAGGAAGATACAGACAAGATAGCGCCGCTGAGGGGGCCAGCCTGTTGCAGCAGCTCTTGCTCACTTGTGAGCTTTTTCTTCTGTTTTTACTTTCTTTTTAACTTAAGGATTTTTTGAATCTTGAATCTTAAATCTATCCACAGACCTTTGCCCCGCGAGGTGACAATCCTGAGTCACCTCCGATACGACCCACGAGGTTGAGCTCGCTCTCTCCGTGGCGACACAGGAAGATGGATCTCGGGGTGACGTGGATGTTCATCAGGTAGTAGACAATCCGACTCTGGATGTGGTCCTGGACCCGGTTCACCAGGTACCTGCTGCCCACGTTAAAGATCTTAATGTACGACAAGTTCCTGTGGAAAGACCGGAAGACACAGCTCAGACTGAAGTCATCTTCTTTCAACATCTCCCACATTCAGGATTCAGTTTGTAGATATATTTAATAAGTAAGTTAACAGGAACAGTGTCTCACCTGTCCCTGTTGTCGTCCAGAGGGACGTAGGTCAGCTTGTAACATTCAATCCTCTTTAGAAAGTCGGCCACGGCCTCATCTTTGTCACAGTCCACGTAGTCCGGACTACTCAGCTTCACTTGCTGTTTTCAGAGAGAGAGAGAGAGAGAGAGAGAGAGAGCGAGAGAGAGAAAGAGGGAGAGGGAGAGAGACAGAGAGAGAGGGAGAGGGAGAGAGAAGAGAGAGAGAGAGATAGAGAGAGACAGAGACAGAGAGAGAGGGAGAGGGAGAGAGAGAGAGAGAGGAGAGAGGAGAGAGAGAGATAGAGAGAGACAGAGACAGAGAGAGAGAGACAGAGAGAGAGAGAGAGAGAGAGGAGAGAGAGAGAGGAGTTAGAGAGAGAGAAAAAAACTAGATAACGAGACTAAAGATTGTGAGCAAGACAGAAAACTACATTCATTCATGTCCAACATTAGAGGACACAACAACACCAGGGGCCTCATTTATTTCATTCAAATTTTAAGAAAAAGTTGCATGAAGCAGGGGTTAAGGCTTCCAAACAGGATTTAGTTTGGATGTTCTACCTCTGTTAGGAGCACCTCGACCTCACAATCACTGAATCATGTTTTTTCCATTTTTCCGTTTCATGATTGGTCATCAAGGGCTTCTTAACAAGGCTGCTATATTCATTGATTGATTAACATGGACCTTATTGGCACACAATATCTTTTAGAATAGAATCTACGCACGGTTTTATAAATGAGGCCCCAGCTTTGTACTCAGAAGTGGTCCAGGGGCCTCATTTTTAAAACTGTGCGTAGATTCTATTCTGAAAGATTTCGTGAGAAAAAGTCAGAATTTTCGTATGCAAAAACAAAATTCTGATGTTAATCCATGTTGAAAAGCCTTAACCCTTGTGTGGTGTTCAGAGGTGTAGTGGTAAAAAAAGAGGTGGGTAAACTATAAATTCTGTGATCAGGTGGACCACGACGCGGTCACCCGGTAAGGTGGGCCGCTGCCTACCGGTGTATGTGTATCCTGATGACATCGCTATAGGCTATCATTTGATGGCACTACCAAGGGTATCACTGGTTGTTCCCTCATCATAGGTCACACAATCACTATTCAATTCATACATTAATCTAAGTTATTTTTAAAAGGGACTCAAGAAGGAATAATATGGTTGAAATCTATAAAGTTTACTAAATGACAAAACAGAGAGAACAAAAATCGTTAAGAGAGATAGAGAGGGAGGCTTATATCCAGGGCTTCCAATGCAATGCACTTGTACATAATGATTAGGGTTTAGGGATTTGGGATTATTTTCATAGTCGATTAATCTGTTGAATATTTTCTCGATTAATCGATTAGTTGTTTGGTCTATAAAATGTCAGAAAATGTTGATCAGTGTTTCCCAAAAGCCCAAGATGACATCCTCAAATGTCTTGTTTTGTCCACAACTCAAAGATATTCAGTTTACTGTCACAGAGGAGAGAAGAGACTAGAAGATATTCAGATTACTATCACAGAGGAGAGAAGATACTAGAAGACATTCAGATTACTGTCACAGAGGAGAGAAGAGACTAGAAGATATTCAGATTACTGTCCCAGAGGAGAGAAGATACTAGAAGATATTCAGATTACTGTCCCAGAGGAGAGAAGATACTAGAAGATATTCAGATTACTGTCACAGAGGAGAGACTAGAAGATATTCAGATTACTGTCACAGAGGAGAGAAGAGACTAGAAGATATTCAGATTACTGTCACAGAGGAGAGAAGATACTAGAAGATATTCAGATTACTGTCACAGAGGAGAGAAGAGACTAGAAGATATTCAGATTACTGTCACAGAGGAGAGACGCTAGAACATATTCACATTTAACAAGCTGGAATCAAAGAATTTTTTACTTTTGTCTTAAAAAATGACTCAAACCGACTAATCGATTATCAAAATAGTTGTCGATTACAGTTTTTCCAATTGCTAATGTAGCAGGTGCAGATTGACGACAGAAGGATGAATCCGGTGCCACATATTTTAATTTAAAGAAAACTCAGTTTCTGTGATTAACAGAAGAAAAACAATATAAGTTGCACTGTAGTTTCCACAAGCGTAATGGCTGCCGACATTAACAGACGCTTTCTTACTCTATAGTAAGTCTGTCTCACCTCTGTCTGTAAAATGAAGTTAAAATGGAGAAAAGACAGCTTATAGCACACCACATCCTGTCAAGTAGCCGGTCACTTTATAAGGCCTATAGATTAACCCTTTCAGACAAACCATTAAAATGAATTATTTAGTATGCATTCAATGTTTAGGTATCCAGTCTGAATGCTATAGCCTATCTACACCTTAAAGTTAATTGACTTAATACTGTCTCTGTGCAAGTGCAGTACCATTTTGAGAAGGTCAAGGGGGAGGAGGGACTCCCCCGTCAATCATTTCAAATGGTAGTCACAGTAAACTAGCCCAGTTATTTCTCCAAAGACTTCAACTGTCCTGTCCACAGCCGGTTTCGGAAGTAAAAATCCCATTGATTTTTCTCCATAAGGATTTAGACAGATTATCAGCCATAATGTCTGAACCATCCAAGGTAGACTGACCCCGAGCTACGTGGTTGTGAAACAAAGGTTTCTGCTCTTGTAGAAGCTAGAAGTCTGTATGAAATCAACCTTGTTATAAGAAAAACATGTTTTTATCCGCAATCTTATGGAGAAAAACTACACTACCCACAATCCTAAACTTAACAGCGACATCTCTGATTGGTCCAACTCGCTGTAACCACAGAAACGTTTACCGTACCCGAAAAACTGCGAACGACTAGAGCAATAACATTAACTAGCTGACTAGCAAAGGGAGCTTGTTGTCACGAACTTTCAGTGGCATAAATGCCAGAGAATGCATGAAATTACATCAAGTTATTTATCTGACAATATATCCTGAATTTTACTTGGGCTAATGGGAAAAGGTAGAGGTGACTTGTTGAGTCAGTGGCATGAATCTACCGTGAACCAAATTAACCTCAAAAACATTAAGTTTAGTACTGTTTTCCGAGCTCACGCACTTTGGCCTTGTAGCCGAGGCCGTTTTCTTCAGGCATCAGGAGGAGGGCTGCTGTCTTGACGGCGCTTAAAAAATTGCCGGATTTTACAATTTATTCATCATTACATGAGACATGTAGGCTAGTTTGGGCTAGTGACTGACGAATCTTGATGCAGTCTGCTGCTTCCTGCTGGCTACGCAAGAGATGCTCGATGGTGTTTTAAGCCCCCATCGTCGACTTCAAGGCAGCGCCGCAACCATTGACTTCAAGGCACCTAACCATTGCCTAATCCTAGTGCCTCCCAGGCATCCCTGCCTGGAAGGCGACATTGGGGGCTTAAAACACAAAACACCACAAGAGATTGGTCAACACTGAAAGTAATGCAGCGCATTATGATAGACTTTGTCTTAGGTTTAACAACCTATGAAAATAATAATGAACAATATGAAACTAAAACGACATAAGCTTAATTTAAAATGGCTTAGGAGCTATAGGCTATTTGGAGGTGGGTAAACGCACTTTGGAGGTGGGTAAACGCTATTTCCGGATTTTGGGAGGTGCGTAAACGGCGTTTACGTGCGTTTAGCCTCCACTACATCCCTGGTGGTGTTCATATGTTTGTTACACAGCCTTAACACTTAACAGATTTAGCTCAATTACCAATGATATATACATCCTTTATGGTTCATATTTGCCATTTACCCCTGTAGATACCAGATAGATACCAGATTTTTGGTCATTATTGGTGCTTATTTCTTAGAACTTAATCAGAACAGGTGAAAGTGCTTGAAATGTAACAATTTTGTACGATCATATGATCATTTTCGTTTTTGTGAGAAAACAAGGCTTAAAATGTAACAATTTTGGAACTTTGTGTGGGAATAGCAGGTGCAGAAACACAACATTCCCACACACAGACACCTACAATCAGACACGCACACATACAGATGCACAGACACACACACACACACACACACACACACACACACACACACAGCAGGCCCAGTTAAGTTTCATAGCACCTACAATTATTACACTCGGGTCCAGTAGACCTGAACACCTCATATGTAATAGTTATGTGTAGAGGGCTGTACCGTGTGCAGTCATTGAAAATAAGTTATGTGTTATGTTCTTCACAGAAAATGAGCCAAGGCCAATGAGTTTGAGTTAGAAGAAATAATAAATAGCATAATTTGTCTTTATTATTAAAATGAGTGTGCGTGTCTGCTCACATCAACAGATTTTCACCCCCATCTCGTAAAATACGGACATTTGGGCAGGTGCCTTTGTTGTTCTTATTGACGGTAAAAGTCTCCTTTAGCGTCCGCTGCACGGTGTGGGAGGATCCTCTGCCTCTCTCCGTTACTGGCAGCCCCTTGCCGGGCGCCGCGACCGGCTCTGGATTGGCTTGGAAAGAACGGGATTGTTGGGTTCAGGAAAACAAAAACTGGGTTGGGTTCGGAAAACGGGGATACCATCAGAGTTCACTAAAACGCAGTCTACAAAACCTTGGGAGCTTACGCACAATCACACGCATGGTCAAAAGGTTGCGGAAAACTGGGCACATTTTTACGCATGGAAATTCTTTATAAATCCCGACTTTTGCGAGGAATGTTGCGACGGCAAATTTGACCCTTCACGCAACTTTTTCTTGCGTAAAGGTTTTATAAATGAGGCCCCTGGTGTTTACCTAGAGGAACTCTTGGAATATGAACCTTATAAATCAAGACTAATGTACATTAAACAAAGCTTTTTAAATGGGTAAACATATTTCTCTCTCTGTCCAGACCAATCAAATCCAACACCTCTCCAGATTGTATAACCCGAAAACGCTGCCTGAACTACACAAAGACTACTGAAATAACTGAACCAAACTGCTTTAGCTAAACTGAAAACAGGAAAAGAGGGACGCGAAAGTAGAGATTGATAACACAGACTTACTTTAATGTTCTGAGCGATGATTTCTGGATCGTCACATATAGACTCCACAAAGAAAACCTGGACAGGTGAGAAAAGAAGAAGAGAGATTAGAGCAGGGTTAGGTTAGGGTCATGTTCAGGTTTGTGACAACTGACCTTGTAGCCGTTTTCTTTGGCAAAGCTGAGGATGACCTCTCTGCGCTCGGCTGTGGTGTTGGTCGCATCAAAAACCTAACAAGACAAACAGCATCAGTGATTCTTTTCTGGACTCATTAATAAACACATGAGCGATTTATGGACCTAAGGGATTTCAGTTCCCTGTCAGGTCCAGACTGGTCCGATCAGACAGTGGCGACCCACACTACCTTTTTTGATTTAAAAAAAAAAACAGCAGGTCTTTTTTTTATTGTTTATTTCTGCCTGAGGCACATTAAGCTGAAACAAGCAAGGTGCTCAGGAACATAAAGGCAGGCAACTCGTTAAAAACAAGAAGAACTCGGTCTGATCATTGATCGGAACTTTAGAGACAACCAACTACTGCAATAGCTTATTTCACCAGTAAATTGCTGTTAAATGACAAAAGCAACCACTAGATGGGAAAAAGGTATTTTACAATAACTTTTCTTCCGGTGTTGGAGTCCTCTACAGTGAAATACAGTCACACTTTACACTATTTACCTATCAGCATTTTAACATGTTTCATCCAGCTCCTAGCTAACAGTAAGCTAACATTACCTGCTGCCAAGTGTAATGTTAACTAGCATCACATGCAGCGATGCTTTTGTTGCCTCTACATCCGAGGGCTGCGCAGGCATTTAAGAGGCACCGAAATAAGGCATTGAAATTTGCGTTGCTAGTCCAGTATACCGGTAATTTAGGCACTGGTACCATATTAACACAGGGTTTCGGTACCCAACCCTAGTATTTACATCCAGTAAAAGCCCTCTCTATGTATATATTATAGTTTTTTGTGTTAGTAGCAGAGTCCGCCATTCCCATGGCGTGTGTGTTTCTCACTGTTCCTTCTCTTAGAGTTTTCAGATTACAGCCGCTTTACATCGTTAACGTTGGCTTTGACTCACCACGACCTGGCCCAGCTCTCTGGTGAAGTAGTCACACACATCTTTCAGGGCAGCAACGGCACATGCCCTGAGCACAGAAACACAAAACAACATTAATGCAATACTTCAAAAACACTTTCACACATATTTAACTGCTTTATATAAAGTGGCACACAGCTGGCAGCAGGCTGAAGTGAAACCGAAGCTTCATACTTGCGTATCTTCATGGCCTCTGTGTTGTCGGGTCTAAAGAACTCAAAGCTGTTGTAAGAACGAGTAGCATCTCTTCTGTACTGCCCGACGTTGAACACTGGGAAAGAGACATTCGTTTGTTGGAACCGAGTGGTGTTCTGGTGTTACAATGTATGATAGATGTGTGATGGATGGATGTATGATAGATGTATGATGGATGTATGAATGATGGATGTATAATAGATGTATGATGGATGTATGATGGATGGATGTATGATGGATGTATGATAGATGTATGAATGATGGATGTATGATAGATGTATGAATGATGGATGTAGGATAAATGTATGAATGATGGATGTATGATAGATGTATGCATGATGGATGTATGATAGATGTATGATAGATGTATGATGGATGTATGATAGATGTATGATGGATGTATGATAGATGTATGATAGATGTATGACTGATGGATGTATGATGGATGTATGATAGATGTATGATAGATGTATGAATGATAGATGTATGATGGATGTATGATGGATGCGTGTATGATAGATGTATGATGGATGTATGATAGATGTATGATAGATGTATGAATGATGGATGTGTGATAGATGTATGATGAACATATAATAGATGTATGATGGAAGAATGATAGATGTATGATGGATGTATGATAGATGTATGATGGATGAATGATAGATGTATGAATGATGGATGTATGATGGATGTATGATGGATGTATGATAGATGTATGATAGATGTATGAATGATGGATGTATGATAGAAGTATGATAGATGTATGATGGATGTATGATAGATGTATGATGGATGAATGATAGATGTATGATGGATGAAAGATAGATGTATGATAGATGTATGATAGATGTATGATAGATGTATGATGGATGTATGATGGTTGTATGATAGATGTATGATAGATGTACGATAGATGTATGATGGATGTATGATGGTTGTATGATAGATGTATGATGGATGAATGATAGCTGTATGATGGATGAATGATGGATGTATGATAGACTTATGATGGATGTATGATGGATGTATGATAGATATATGAATGATGGATGTATGATGGATGTATGATGGATGTATGATAGATGAATGATAGATGTATGATGGATGTATGATGGATGTATGATAGATGTATGATAGATGTATGATGGATGTATGGTAGCTGTATGAATGATTAATGTATGATAGATGTATGAATGATGGATGAATGATAGATGTATGATGGATGTATGATAGATGTATGAATGATTAATGTATGATAGATGTATGAATGATGGATGTATGATGGATGTATGATGAATGTATGATGGATGAATGATAGATGTATGATGGATGTATGATAGATGTTTGATAGAGGTATGATGGATGTATGATAGATTTATGAATGATTAATGTATGATAGATGTATCATAGATGTATGATGGATGTATGATAGATGTATCATAGATGTATGATGGATGTATGATAGACGTATCATAGATGTATGATAGATGTATCATAGATGTATGATGGATGTATGATAGACGTATCATAGAATGGATGTATGATAGATGTATGATGGATGTATGATAGATGTATGATAGATGTATCATAGATGTATGATGGATGTATGATTGATGTATGATAGATGTATGATGGATGTATGATAGATGTATGATAGATGTATGACAGATGTATGATAGACGTATCATAGATGTATGATAGATGTATGATAGATGTATCATAGATGTATCATGGATGTATGATGGATGTATGATAGATGTATGATGGATGTATGATAGATGTATGAATGATTAATGTATGATAGATGTATGATGGATGTATGATAGATGTATGATAGATGTATGATGGATGTATGATAGCTGTATGAATGATTAATGGATGATAGATGTATGAATGATGGATGAATGATAGATGTATGATGAATGTATGGTAGATGTATGAATGTTTAATATATGATAGATGTATGAATGATGGATGTATGATGGATGTATGATGAATGTATGATGGATGTATGATAGATGTATCATAGATGTATGATGGATGTATGATAGATGTATCATAGATGTATGATGGATGTATGATAGACGTATCATAGATGTATGATGGATGTATGATAGATGTATGATGGATGTATGATAGATGTATGATGGATGTATGATAGATGTATGATAGATGTATCATAGATATATGATGGATGTATGATGGATGTATGATAGATGTATGATGGATGTATGATAGATGTATGATAGATGTATCATAGATATATGATGGATGTATGATGGATGTATGATAGATGTATGATGGATGTATGATAGATGTATGATAGATGTATGAATGATTAATGTATGATAGATGTATGATGGATGTATGAATGATTAATGTATGATAGATGTATGATGGATGTATGATAGATGTATGATAGATGTATGATGGATGTATGATAGATGTATGATGGAAGAATTATAGATGTATGATGGATGTATGATAGATGTATGATGGATGAATGATGGATGTATGATAGATGTATGATAGATGTTTGATAGATGTATGAATGATGGATGTATGATAGATGTATGATGGATGTATGATAGATGTATGATAGATGTATGATGGATGTATGATAGCTGTATGAATGATTAATGGATGATAGATATATGAATGATGGATGAATGATAGATGTATGATGAATGTATGGTAGATGTATGAATGTTTAATATATGATAGATGTATGAATGATGGATGTATGATGGATGTATGATGAATGTATGATGGATGTATGATAGATGTATCATAGATGTATGATGGATGTATGATAGACGTATCATAGATGTATGATGGATGTATGATAGATGTATCATAGATGTATGATGGATGTATGATGGATGTATGATGGATGTATGATAGATGTATGATGGATGTATGATAGATGTATGATAGATGTATCATAGATATATGATGGATGTATGATGGATGTATGATAGATGTATGATGGATGTATGATAGATGTATGATAGATGTATGAATGATTAATGTATGATAGATGTATGATGGATGTATGAATGATTAATGTATGATAGATGTATGATGGATGTATGATAGATGTATGATAGATGTATGATGGATGTATGATAGATGTATGATGGAAGAATTATAGATGTATGATGGATGTATGATAGATGTATGATGGATGAATGATGGATGTATGATAGATGTATGATAGATGTTTGATAGATGTATGAATGATGGATGTATGATAGATGTATGATGGATGTATGATAGAAGTATGATAGATGTATGATGGATGTATGATAGATGTATGAATGTTTAATATATGATAGATGTATGAATGATAGATGTATCATAGATGTATGATGGATGTATGATAGATGTATCATAGATGTATGATGGATGTATTATAGACGTATCATAGATGTATGATGGATGTATGATAGATGTATCATAGATGTATGATGGATGTATGAAGGATGTATGATGGATTTATGATAGATGTATGATGGATGTATGATAGATGTATGATAGATGTATCATAGATGTATGATGGATGTATGATGGATGTATGATAGATGTATGATAGATGTATGATAGATGTATGAATGATTAATGTATGATAGATGTATGATGGATGTATGATAGATGTATGATGGATGTATGATAGATGTATGATGGAAGAATGATAGATGTATGAATGATGGATGTATGATGGATGTATGATAGATGTATGATAGATGTATGAATGATGGATGTATGATAGATGTATGATGGATGTATGATAGAAGTATGATAGATGTATGATGGATGTATGATAGATGTATGATGGATGTATGACGGATGTATGATAGATGTATGATGGATGTATGATAGATGTATGATGGATGTATGATGGATGTATGATAGATGTATGATGGATGAATGATAGATGTATGATGGATGAATGATAGATGTATGAATGATGGATGTATGATAGATGTATGATAGATGTACGGTAGATGTATGATAGATGTATGATGGATGAATGATAGCTGTATGATAGATGAATGATGGACGTATGATAGATTTGTGATGGATGTATGATGATGTATGATAGATATATGAATGATGGATGTATGATGGATGTATGATAGATGTATGATAGATGTATGATAGATGTATGATGAATGTATGATGGATGTATGATAGATGTATGATAGATGTATGATGGATGTATGATAGATGTATGAATGTTTAATATATGATAGATGTATGAATGATGGATGTATGATGGCTGTATGATGAATGTATGATGGATGTATGATAGACGTATCATAGATGTATGATGGATGTATGATAGATGTATCATAGATGTATGATGGATGTATGATGGATGTATGATGGATGTATGATAGATGTATGATGGATGTATGATAGATGTATGATAGATGTATCATAGATGTATGATGGATGTATGATGGATGTATGATAGATGTATGATGGATGTATGATAGATGTATGATAGATGTATGATAAATGTATGAATGATTAATGTATGATAGATGTATGATGGATGTATGAATGACTAATGTATGATAGATGTATGATGGATGTATGATAGATGTATGATAGATGTATGATGGATGTATGATAGATGTATGATGGAAGAATGATAGATGTATGATGGATGTATGATAGATGTATGATGGATGAATGATGGATGTATGATAGATGTATGATAGATGTTTGATAGATGTATGAATGATGGATGTATGATAGATGTATGATGGATGTATGATAGAAGTATGATAGATGTATGATGGATGTATGATAGATTTATGATGGATGTATGATGATGTATGATAGATATATGAATGATGGATGTATGATGGATGTATGATGGATGTATGATAGATGTATGATAGATGTATGATGGATGTATGATGGATGTATGATAGATGTATGATAGATGTATGTATGATAGCTGTATGAATGATTAATGGATGATAGATGTATGAATGATGTATGTATGAATGATAGATGTATGATGAATGTATGATAGATGTATGAATGTTTAATATATGATAGATGTATGAATGATGGATGTATGATGGATGTATGATGAATGTATGATAGATGTATGATAGATGTATCATAGATGTATGATGGATGTATGATAGATGTATCATAGATGTATGATGGATGTATGATAGACGTATCATTGATGTATGATGGATGTATGATAGATGTATCATAGATGTATGATGGATGTATGATGGATGTATGATAGATGTATGATGGATGTATGATAGATGTATGATAGATGTATCATAGATGTATGATGGATGTATGATGGATGTATGATAGATGTATGATAGATGTATGATAGATGTATGAATGATTAATGTATGATAGATGTATGATGGATGTATGATAGATGTATGATAGATGTATGATGGAAGAATGATAGATGTATGATGGATGTATGATAGATGTATGATGGATGAATGATAGATGTATGAATGATGGATGTATGATGGATGTATGATAGATGTATGATAGATGTATGATAGATGTATGATAGATGTTTGATAGAGGTATGATGGATGTATGATAGATTTATGAATGATTAATGTATGATAGATGTATGAATGATGGATGAATGATAGATGTATGATGGATGTATGATAGATGTATGAATGATTAATGTATGATAGATGTATGAATGATGGATGTATGATGGATGTATGATGAATGTATGATGGATGAATGATAGATGTATGATGGATGTATGATAGAGGTATGATGGATGTATGATAGATTTATGAATGATTAATGTATGATAGATGTATCATAGATGTATGATGGATGTATGATAGATGTATCATAGATGTATGATGGATGTATGATAGACGTATCATAGATGTATGATAGATGTATCATAGAATGGATGTATGATAGATGTATGATGGATGTATGATAGATGTATGATAGATGTATCATAGATGTATGATGGATGTATGATTGATGTATGATAGATGTATGATGGATGTATGATAGATGTATGATAGATGTATGACAGATGTATGATAGACGTATCATAGATGTATGATAGATGTATGATAGATGTATCATAGATGTATCATGGATGTATGATGGATGTATGATAGATGTATGATGGATGTATGATAGATGTATGAATGATTAATGTATGATAGATGTATGATGGATGTATGATAGATGTATGATAGATGTATGATGGATGTATGATAGCTGTATGAATGATTAATGGATGATAGATGTATGAATGATGGATGAATGATAGATGTATGATGAATGTATGGTAGATGTATGAATGTTTAATATATGATAGATGTATGAATGATGGATGTATGATGGATGTATGATGAATGTATGATGGATGTATGATAGATGTATCATAGATGTATGATGGATGTATGATAGATGTATCATAGATGTATGATGGATGTATGATAGACGTATCATAGATGTATGATGGATGTATGATAGATGTATGATGGATGTATGATAGATGTATGATGGATGTATGATAGATGTATGATAGATGTATCATAGATATATGATGGATGTATGATGGATGTATGATAGATGTATGATGGATGTATGATAGATGTATGATAGATGTATCATAGATATATGATGGATGTATGATGGATGTATGATAGATGTATGATGGATGTATGATAGATGTATGATAGATGTATGAATGATTAATGTATGATAGATGTATGATGGATGTATGAATGATTAATGTATGATAGATGTATGATGGATGTATGATAGATGTATGATAGATGTATGATGGATGTATGATAGATGTATGATGGAAGAATTATAGATGTATGATGGATGTATGATAGATGTATGATGGATGAATGATGGATGTATGATAGATGTATGATAGATGTTTGATAGATGTATGAATGATGGATGTATGATAGATGTATGATGGATGTATGATAGATGTATGATAGATGTATGATGGATGTATGATAGCTGTATGAATGATTAATGGATGATAGATGTATGAATGATGGATGAATGATAGATGTATGATGAATGTATGGTAGATGTATGAATGTTTAATATATGATAGATGTATGAATGATGGATGTATGATGGATGTATGATGAATGTATGATGGATGTATGATAGATGTATCATAGATGTATGATGGATGTATGATGGATGTATCATAGATGTATGATGGATGTATGATAGACGTATCATAGATGTATGATGGATGTATGATAGATGTATCATAGATGTATGATGGATGTATGATGGATGTATGATAGATGTATGATGGATGTATGATAGATGTATGATAGATGTATCATAGATATATGATGGATGTATGATGGATGTATGATAGATGTATGATGGATGTATGATAGATGTATGATAGATGTATGAATGATTAATGTATGATAGATGTATGATGGATGTATGAATGATTAATGTATGATAGATGTATGATGGATGTATGATAGATGTATGATAGATGTATGATGGATGTATGATAGATGTATGATGGAAGAATTATAGATGTATGATGGATGTATGATAGATGTATGATGGATGAATGATGGATGTATGATAGATGTATGATAGATGTTTGATAGATGTATGAATGATGGATGTATGATAGATGTATGATGGATGTATGATAGAAGTATGATAGATGTATGATGGATGTATGATAGATTTATGATGGATGTATGATGATGTATGATAGATATATGAATGATGGATGTATGATGGATGTATGATGGATGTATGATAGATGTATGATAGATGTATGATGGATGTATGATGGATGTATGATAGATGTATGATAGATGTATGATGGATGTATGATAGCTGTATGAATGATTAATGGATGATAGATGTATGAATGATGGATGAATGATAGATGTATGATGAATGTATGATAGATGTATGAATGTTTAATATATGATAGATGTATGAATGATGGATGTATGATGGATGTATGATGAATGTATGATAGATGTATGATAGATGTATCATAGATGTATGATGGATGTATGATAGATGTATCATAGATGTATGATGGATGTATGATAGACGTATCATTGATGTATGATGGATGTATGATAGATGTATCATAGATGTATGATGGATGTATGATGGATGTATGATAGATGTATGATGGATGTATGATAGATGTATGATAGATGTATGATGGATGTATGATAGATGTATGATAGATGTATCATAGATATATGATGGATGTATGATGGATGTATGATAGATGTATGATGGATGTATGATAGATGTATGATAGATGTATGAATGATTAATGTATGATAGATGTATGATGGATGTATGAATGATTAATGTATGATAGATGTATGATGGATGTATGATAGATGTATGATAGATGTATGATGGATGTATGATAGATGTATGATGGAAGAATTATAGATGTATGATGGATGTATGATAGATGTATGATGGATGAATGATGGATGTATGATAGATGTATGATAGATGTTTGATAGATGTATGAATGATGGATGTATGATAGATGTATGATGGATGTATGATAGAAGTATGATAGATGTATGATGGATGTATGATAGATTTATGATGGATGTATGATGATGTATGATAGATATATGAATGATGGATGTATGATGGATGTATGATGGATGTATGATAGATGTATGATAGATGTATGATGGATGTATGATGGATGTATGATAGATGTATGATAGATGTATGATGGATGTATGATAGCTGTATGAATGATTAATGGATGATAGATGTATGAATGATGGATGAATGATAGATGTATGATGAATGTATGATAGATGTATGAATGTTTAATATATGATAGATGTATGAATGATAGATGTATCATAGATGTATGATGGATGTATGATAGATGTATCATAGATGTATGATGGATGTATTATAGACGTATCATAGATGTATGATGGATGTATGATAGATGTATCATAGATGTATGATGGATGTATGAAGGATGTATGATGGATGTATGATAGATGTATGATGGATGTATGATAGATGTATGATAGATGTATCATAGATGTATGATGGATGTATGATGGATGTATGATAGATGTATGATAGATGTATGATAGATGTATGAATGATTAATGTATGATAGATGTATGATGGATGTATGATAGATGTATGATGGATGTATGATAGATGTATGATGGAAGAATGATAGATGTATGAATGATGGATGTATGATGGATGTATGATAGATGTATGATAGATGTATGAATGATGGATGTATGATAGATGTATGATGGATGTATGATAGAAGTATGACAGATGTATGATGGATGTATGATAGATGTATGATGGATGTATGACGGATGTATGATAGATGTATGATGGATGTATGATAGATGTATGATGGATGTATGATGGATGTATGATAGATGTATGATGGATGAATGATAGATGTATGATGGATGAATGATAGATGTATGAATGATGGATGTATGATAGATGTATGATAGATGTACGGTAGATGTATGATAGATGTATGATGGATGAATGATAGCTGTATGATAGATGAATGATGGACGTATGATAGATTTGTGATGGATGTATGATGATGTATGATAGATATATGAATGATGGATGTATGATGGATGTATGATGGATGTATGATAGATGTATGATAGATGTATGATAGATGTATGATGAATGTATGATGGATGTATGATAGATGTATGATAGATGTATGATAGATGTATGAATGTTTAATATATGATAGATGTATGAATGATGGATGTATGATGGCTGTATGATGAATGTATGATGGATGTATGATAGACGTATCATAGATGTATGATGGATGTATGATAGATGTATCATAGATGTATGATGGATGTATGATGGATGTATGATGGATGTATGATAGATGTATGATGGATGTATGATAGATGTATGATAGATGTATCATAGATGTATGATGGATGTATGATGGATGTATGATAGATGTATGATGGATGTATGATAGATGTATGATAGATGTATGATAAATGTATGAATGATTAATGTATGATAGATGTATGATGGATGTATGAATGACTAATGTATGATAGATGTATGATGGATGTATGATAGATGTATGATAGATGTATGATGGATGTATGATAGATGTATGATGGAAGAATGATAGATGTATGATGGATGTATGATAGATGTATGATGGATGAATGATGGATGTATGATAGATGTATGATAGATGTTTGATAGATGTATGAATGATGGATGTATGATAGATGTATGATGGATGTATGATAGAAGTATGATAGATGTATGATGGATGTATGATAGATTTATGATGGATGTATGATGATGTATGATAGATATATGAATGATGGATGTATGATGGATGTATGATGGATGTATGATAGATGTATGATAGATGTATGATGGATGTATGATGGATGTATGATAGATGTATGATAGATGTATGTATGATAGCTGTATGAATGATTAATGGATGATAGATGTATGAATGATGTATGAATGATAGATGTATGATGAATGTATGATAGATGTATGAATGTTTAATATATGATAGATGTATGAATGATGGATGTATGATGGATGTATGATGAATGTATGATAGATGTATGATAGATGTATCATAGATGTATGATGGATGTATGATAGATGTATCATAGATGTATGATGGATGTATGATAGACGTATCATTGATGTATGATGGATGTATGATAGATGTATCATAGATGTATGATGGATGTATGATGGATGTATGATAGATGTATGATGGATGTATGATAGATGTATGATAGATGTATCATAGATGTATGATGGATGTATGATGGATGTATGATAGATGTATGATAGATGTATGAATGATTAATGTATGATAGATGTATGATGGATGTATGATGGATGTATGATAGATGTATGATAGATGTATGATAGATGTATGATGGAAGAATGATAGATGTATGATGGATGTATGATAGATGTATGATGGATGAATGATAGATGTATGAATGATGGATGTATGATGGATGTATGATAGATGTATGATAGATGTATGATAGATGTATGAATGATGGATGTATGATAGATGTATGATAGATGTATGATAAATGTATGAATGATTAATGTATGATAGATGTATGATGGATGTATGAATGACTAATGTATGATAGATGTATGATGGATGTATGATAGATGTATGATAGATGTATGATGGATGTATGATAGATGTATGATGGAAGAATGATAGATGTATGATGGATGTATGATAGATGTATGATGGATGAATGATGGATGTATGATAGATGTATGATAGATGTTTGATAGATGTATGAATGATGGATGTATGATAGATGTATGATGGATGTATGATAGAAGTATGATAGATGTATGATGGATGTATGATAGATTTATGATGGATGTATGATGATGTATGATAGATATATGAATGATGGATGTATGATGGATGTATGATGGATGTATGATAGATGTATGATAGATGTATGATGGATGTATGATGGATGTATGATAGATGTATGATAGATGTATGTATGATAGCTGTATGAATGATTAATGGATGATAGATGTATGAATGATGTATGAATGATAGATGTATGATGAATGTATGATAGATGTATGAATGTTTAATATATGATAGATGTATGAATGATGGATGTATGATGGATGTATGATGAATGTATGATGGATGTATGATAGACGTATCATTGATGTATGATGGATGTATGATAGATGTATCATAGATGTATGATGGATGTATGATAGATGTATCATAGATGTATGATGGATGTATGATAGATGTATCATAGATGTATGATGGATGTATGATAGACGTATCATTGATGTATGATGGATGTATGATAGATGTATCATAGATGTATGATGGATGTATGATGGATGTATGATAGATGTATGATGGATGTATGATAGATGTATGATAGATGTATCATAGATGTATGATGGATGTATGATGGATGTATGATAGATGTATGATAGATGTATGATAGATGTATGAATGATTAATGTATGATAGATGTATGATGGATGTATGATGGATGTATGATAGATGTATGATAGATGTATGATGGAAGAATGATAGATGTATGATGGATGTATGATAGATGTATGATGGATGAATGATAGATGTATGAATGATGGATGTATGATGGATGTATGATAGATGTATGATAGATGTATGATAGATGTATGAATGATGGATGTATGATAGATGTATGATGGATGTATGATAGAAGTATGATAGATGTATGATGGATGTATGATAGATGTATGATGGATGTATGATGGATGTATGATAGATGTATGATGGATGTATGATAGATGTATGATGGATGTATGATGGATGTATGATAGATGTATGATGGATGAATGATAGATGTATGATGGATGAATGATAGATGTATGAATGATGGATGTATGATAGATGTATGATAGATGTACGGTAGATGTATGATAGATGTATGATGGATGAATGATAGCTATATGATAGATGAATGATGGATGTATGATAGATTTATGATGGATGTATGATGATGTATGATAGATATATGAATGATGGATGTATGATGGATGTATGATGGATGTATGATAGATGTATGATGGATGTATGATAGATGTATGATAGATGTATGATAGACGTATCATAGATGTATGATGGTTGTATGATAGATGTATGATGGATGTATGATAGATGTATGATGGATGTATGATAGATGAATCATAGATGTATGATGTATGTATGATGGATGTATGATAGATGTATCATAGATGTATGATTGATGTATGATGGATGTATGATAGATGTATGATGGATACGATGAATGAGATTCAACCATATTCAACCCACATTTTTGCTAAATCAAACGTTTGTTTCAAAAGTTTAACAGTTTATTTCTGTAACACAAGGACAGGGTTATGGAAAGAAGATTGTTAAACATTCAAATATTTTACAGCTGAAGCATTGAGACCAGACGTTCAGTTTGATCACATGATGCTTTGAGGTGGCGAGTATGAGTTTCAGTGTAACGCCGCCCTGTCATGTGATACCTTTAGTGGTCACTCCGATCCAGTTCAGGTATCTGGTGAGCTTCTTAGAGATGTAGGTTTTCCCTCTAGCTGGGAGCCCCACCATCACGATCATGGTCGGGGAGTTGGTGAACTGGGGCACCGTCGCTGAAACATACACACAGACACACACACACAGTCACACACACACACACACACACACACACACACACACACACACACAGAGACATACACACACACACACACACAGACAGACAAAGACAGACACACACAGACAGACACACACACACACACACACACACACACACACACACACACACACACACACACACACACACAGACAAAGACAGACACACACAGACACACCGACAGACAGACATACACAGACACAGACACACACACACACACACACACACACACAGACAAAGACAGACACACAGACAGACACACACACACACACACACACACACACACACACACACACACACACACACACACACACACACACACACACATACACATACACACACACACAATAAACGTTAAATATATTTGCATCCCCCTGGCCAACCAATGCCTACATAGAACAGGAAGGATGAATGTGATTCACACACAAAGAGACGTATGTTATCTTTTACGAGAGAGTCAATCACTTTTATCTGACTTCTAATGTATTTCCATTCTGTCTTCTTTTATTTTAGTTATAATAAATGAAGTTGTGTTAAAGTTGAGATCTCTGTGTGCATGTTGTTTGGATCGGTAAACTCCCCAATAGAAGACTATATTAATCTAAATTATATCTCTCTCTAACAGTATTAATAGTAGAAGAGTATATGGAACTTTTATTGAAAGTCACACAGAAGTCCACAGCAGTGAAAAGGTTAAAGTAGAAGTTGTTTGTATAGTAAAGGTGCTGCATCCAAAGTACGTTTGGTCTGTATGTGGTCAATAGCTGCAAAGATGAATGGATTAGTTGTCAACTATTAAATTAATCTCCAAATATTTAGATCATTGATTAATCATTTTGAATATTTTTTTTATGTAAAAGGTAAACTTCTGTGATGTCAGCTTGTTAAAGAGTAATTCTTGCCAAAACGAGATTATGGTAAATCTTAAAAGTGGCGCTTCTGTCCTAATTATGCTTTTAAACAAAGTTTGACTCGGGTACATTCACAAAAAGACCCTAGGTTGCATTTTGTCGAGAATTAGGCTTTAAATGTGAATATTTTCTAGTTTCTTCTTTCCTCTAGGACAGGAAACAAAATATCTTTGAGTTGTGGACAAAACAAGACTTTTGAGGACGTCAACAATTTTTCACCATTTTCTGCCAGAGACACTCTACTGAAGAACGAATACTTTCTGCTGACAATATTTCTGGAACTACTTGTAATCTGAGTTTTACTTAAATTAGTTTTTTTATGTTTATAGTTGAAGCACCATCCTGTAACATCTGACACAGTGAGGATGAATGAAGTGAAAGAGCTGCAGATCGTATCATGAGGTTGAAGAGAGTGTGGTGTGATGGTGAACTTCGGGGTGAACAGCCCAGCGGTCTCTCTGCAGAAACCGTCCTGCTAACCAATGCTTGCTCTTCGGGGAATTGTTGTGTCTCTGTGTGGTCTAGACCTACTGTATTTGTAAAGTGTCCTGAGATAACTCCTGTTAGGATCTGACACTATAAATAAAAATGAATTTACTTGTTTTCTCTCAAACTGCCTGATGCCTCCGTTAGTGCTCAAGCCTCAACTCGAACCGCTGGAGAGAGACCGAAAGCAGGCCAACAACAGGCTGCTTTCTATGTGTGTCTGTGTGTGTTTGTGTGTGTGTATTGGGTGTGTGTGTGTGTGTACTCACAGCCTCTGCGTTGGCTCAGCCGGCTTTTCGGCCCCCAGGTTTTCTCCAGAGGATTCTGCGTGAGTCTTTGTGTCTGTGACATGACTTCAACTGGCGACTGTGTGTGAAACCTCTGTGCTCTGTGTGTCCGTGTGTGTGTCTGTCTGTGTGTTTTGTGTGTGTTTAATCTCTGAACTCTGTGTTTGTTTGTGTGTGAAAACAGGACAGAAAGAGGATCTCTCGAGGTGGCGAGTTTGTCTTTCCTAGGATGGTGAAGGCTTGTCCCTCCTTACTCTGCCTCTGATTGGCTCTCCCTGGTATTCTTACCCTAACCCAAACCAAGGCAGCGAGAAGTAGCCAATCAGAGGTAGAGGAGGGCGGGATATTCCTTCACCATCCTAGGAAACATAACGCTGCCTCCAGGTGAGCAAACAGGTTTTTAAAACTTTCTCCCAGAGTTCAGCGGGGGAGAAGTTAGTCATCAGCTCACCTGCTGGAGTGTCTCTGATTTGTCGATGACCTGTCAGTCACCTGACTGTCCCACAATGATCCACCAATAACAGCTCTGAACTTTGCCCCGGTACACAGGAAGTGTGTCACCTGACAAACCACCACCAATGTGTGTGTGTGTTTTGGTGATGTTACCTTAATACATTTACTCAAATACTAAAGTACATTTCTGAGGTACTTTTAGTATTTACATTTCATGCAACTTTATAGTTTGAACCACAATATATGTTTAGGTCACTACATTTATTAGTAACTTTACAAGTTCAAAGTTTTAATGAAAAGGGCACATCTTATGAAATCCGATGCATCATATACATTTCAGACAATATTAAAGAAACCATCCAAGGTAGACTGACCGAAGGTTTCTGTTCCGTCTGAAGTCAATCTGGTTTAAACCCTGTCAAGGAGAAGTACTACACTACCCACAATCCTAAGCGTAACAGCGACATCTCTGATTGGTCCATCTCACTATTACGATGGAAGTGTTGCCCCCACCAGAGGGGGAAACATCTCTCCTCTCTCCGTTGACTTGTATAGCCTGAAGGTTTCCTCCTCTTCTATTCCGTCTGCTAGACAACATCAGAAACATGTCTAGAAGCTGCTGTGTGCTGATATTCACTACCAACAGGGTCAAGAACCAGAACTTCAGTTTTTAGAAGCTGCCAACCCCAAAAACAGAGTTTTTATGAAGACCAAAGTGGAAACAGACGTGAGGAATCAGCAGGGAGAATGGAGAGACACTAAGCTAACGTTACGTCCAAGTCAAATATCCAAACGTCAATTTTAGGCTAAATATATCTATATCTGTAAGTTAAGCTAAAGCATTTTGACAGGATGCAGCTTGTGTTATAGTGGAATGTAAATAAATCAGAAAGCTATAGTATTATGTTTGCTAGTGTCTTAGCTTGCTGACACATAGCTATTAGCGTACTAACAGCTAACTTGTCACCTGCAATCAGAACAATGAAGAAGTGGACAAATGAAGCGAAGGAGGAGCTGCGAGACTACAGACTGGAGTGTTTTTGGAGAAGTCACAGGTGACCTGGACAAACTTACTGACACTGTGACATCCTACATTAGTTTTTGTGACGGAGTGCCAACAAAGACTTTCCACAGCTTCAACAACAATAAGCCATGGTTCACTGCAAGACTGAGCCAACTCCGCCAGGCCAAGGAGGAGGCCTACAGCAACGGAGACCGGACTCTGTATAACACACTCAGAAACACACTGACCAAGGAGATCAGAGCAGTTAAAGGGAGCTAAAGTTGGAAAAACGGTTTTCAGCCAACGACTCTGCAGCACTGTGGAGTGACATCACCAGCTACACAGTAAAAGACCCCCTCCACCCTCAGGTAAACTTGTGTGATGTCATCTTGTTAAATGTGAATATTTTCTAGTTTCTTCTCTCCTCTGGAACAGGAAACTGAATATCTTTGAATTGTGGACGTCAACTCAGGCTTTTGGAAAACACTGATCCACATTTTTCACCATTTTTTTTTTCTCTACTGAAGAACGAATACTTTCTGCTGACAATACTTCTGGAACTACTTGTAATCTGTAAACCGTCCTGCTAACCAATGCTTGCTCTTGGGGGGAATTGTTGTGTCTCTGTGTGGTCTAGACCTACTGTATTTGTAAAGTGTCCTGAGATAACTCCTGTTAGGATCTGACACTATAAATAAAAATGAATTTACTTGTTTTCTCTCAAACTGCCTGATGCCTCCGTTAGTGCTCAAGCCTCAACTCGAACCGCTGGAGAGAGACCGAAAGCAGGCCAACAACAGGCTGCTTTCTATGTGTGTCTGTGTGTGTGTGTGTATATATGTGTGTGTGTGTGTGTGTGTGTCAGGTGTGTGTGTGTGTCAGGGGTGTGTGTGTGTGTGTGTGTGAAGTGTGTGTGTGTGTACTCACAGCCTCTGCGTTGGCTCAGCCGGCTTTTCGGCCCCCAGGTTTTCTCCAGAGGATTCTTCATGAGGCTTTGTTTCTGTGACATGACTTTAACTGCCGACTGACCAAGTGTGTGTGAAACCTCTGTGCTCTGTGTTTGTCTGTGTGTGTCTGTGTGTGTCTGTGTGTCAATGACGCTGCAGCACTGTGGAGAGGCCTTCAAGACATCACCAGCTACTTTATAAGAGACCATCCCCCACTGCTGAGGCTAACAATGGCCTGAATGCCTTCTACTGCAGGTTTGAGAGGGAAACACTCACACCCATCCCCCGCTCTAGACCAACTGCAGCCCCCACCACTCCCCACTCAGCCTGGAAGTAACAAATGCATGGACTAGTTTTTCAGCATTGTGTTGAGACAGGAGGTTCCTAATTTTTGACAACACCACTGTCATGGGGCTCATCCAGGATGGGGTTGAGTCTGCATATCGGCAAGAGGTTGATAAGTTGGTGCTCTGATGCAGTCAACACAACCTAGAACTAAACACTCTAAAGACTGTGGAGATGGTGGTGGACTTTAGGAAGCACCCCAGAGTGCTGCCCCCCCTCACAATATCCAACAGCCAAGTGTCAATTGTGGACTCATTGAAGTTTCTGGGCTCCATCATTTCCCAGGAGAAGTAGGGGTCCAACATCAACGCCATGCTTAAAAAGGCTCAACAGAGGATGTACTTCCTACAGCAACTGCGGAAACATGGCCTACCACAAGAGCTTTTGTCCATCATCTACACTGCTGCCTTTGAATCCATCCTCTGCACATCCATCACCGTTTGGTTTGGGGCAGCCACAAAACAGGACAAACGCAGATTACAACACACAATTCGGACAGCTGAAAAAAATCATTGGTGCCCCCCTGCTCTCCCTCCAGGACTTGTACACTGGGAGGACCAGGAACCTGGCAGAGAACATCACCAAAGACCCCACACATCCTGCACACACTCTTTAACCTCCTCCCCTCTGGCAGGCGCTACAGATGCCCGCACACAAAAACATCCAGACATACGAACAGCTTCTTTCCCTCTGCCATCACTGTACTGAACTGAGGATAAGTGGGGTCATCCCCACTTTGGCCACTCACCCTCTACACATTACATACTTATCATTCCAATATGCATCTTGCACACTACTTTGCATTACTTTTTGCACTCTACATCCCACTCCATGTGTACTTGTCTTGATATTATGTCTTATTTGTTTAAATGTTTTTTTGTATATTATGTTGATATGTGCCTATATGTATATTGTTGTCTCTATTGTACAGTATGTTACTACTACATGTCTATTTGTTGAACATATAGAGAGTTAACACCTACCAATTCCTTGTGTATGTAAGTATACTTGGCCAATAAATCTGATTCTGATTCCTTTGAAATGCTTAAATCTGATGTTTTTAGCTACTAGATTGCACATTATTCGCTGCTCCAATGCTATGAAACACTCCACACTTCCTGTCTCCTAAATGGGAGGAGCCTCGTTTAAAAGTGTAGTGAACGTCGCATGGATGATGAAAACTTATATTTGTATAATGTATCCAAATATATTTCTGTTTCTAACATTAGATATTAACTCAGCTAAATCAGAAACATCAGTGTAGTTAGGGCATCAGCTGGCGTTCGCTGCCGTTAGCTGCTGTTAGCTGCCGTTAGCTTCTCTGTTTTGCAGATCTGGAAAAAGTTTGTTCCTGAGACAAAAACACGTCTGGAACACAGTTAATTTTTTCTTGATGTGTCCGATGTGTCTGAAAAATGCCTTCATCTCGTAGCTGGTCGGGTTAGTTACAGGCTTAAAACTCTATGTCAACATTTAATGAAACGGCAACGGAGATACTGAACGGAACCAGAGCTGTTCAGAAAGTGATGACTGAGTCATCCTCCAGCGTGTGTGTGTATGTGTGTGTGTGTGTGTGTGTGTGTGTGTGTGTGTGTGTGTGTGTGTGTGTGTGTGTGTGTGTGTGTGTGTGTGTGTGAGTGATCTTTCAGCTGCCAGAACCTCACCTGTGC
This sequence comes from Zingel zingel, assembly GCA_023566125.1. Lineage (NCBI taxonomy): Eukaryota > Metazoa > Chordata > Actinopteri > Perciformes > Percidae > Zingel > Zingel zingel. The sequence goes on from CM042318.1 coordinate 150,747, forward strand.
TGTCACACCGCGCGCGGCGCCACACCGTTGGCATGCTCTTCTTGGACTCCATTTGTTTCTTCAGGCAGAAACTCAACAGAGGACTCTCTGCTCTCTCCTCTCCTCTCCCCTTTCTCTCCCAAAATAACCCTCCACCCCCCTCCATGTGTCCTTCAGCTCTCTGCAGTCTGCAGGACACCCAACACCTCCACGCTGTGGCACAAACTGTCCATATTGGCAGCTCCTACACTCTCAGATCCACGTGCATGTTTTTAGCCTGTTACATAACTACGCTGCTGGTTTAACATGGACGTGTGTGTGTGTGTGTGTCGCTGTCACTCACCGTGCGGCCGCTGGAACCGGAGCGTCCTCCTCGCGCCCCCCATCCCGTCTCCGCTCATCCTCCAAACCCCTCTCTATGTCTACTGGTCGGTGCAGCTCAGTGTCCCTCAAATGTTTGTTCCTCGTCCACAGTGTGCTGTCTCCGGGTTAGTACACACACACACACACGCACACACACACACACACGCACACACGCACACACACACACACGCACACACACACACACACAGACACACACACACACGCGCACACGCACACACACACACACACACACACACACACACACACACACACACACACACACGCGCGCGTCCTTCGGGTTCAACCGTCGTTACGTTCAGCTTTTCCTGTCTGACAACAAACGTCTCCAACAGTTCCCATCATCCTCTCTGTTCTCTGGAGGCTTCTTGCATCATCACTGATGCTGCGTGTGTGTGTGTTTAGGATGCAAAACTTAAAGGGCCACTCCCTCTAAAGACATAACGTGTTCAGTTCAGACTAGTTTGCTGTGGTTTTACGTGTTAAGTAGGTAGGTTAAAGGTTATACAGGGAGGGGAATAACATTAAGCTCATCAGACGTTTCCTAATAATAAAGATTATTTATCAGTCCCGCATCTTGAGTCTGAAGTCTGAGTCACCATCTCTGTCTGATTAACGTAAAGGGCTGCATGTTTGAAGGGTTTTAGATTATAATGCCACAACAAACCCAGAGATAAAACATAGAAATAAGACATAAAGAGCTTTGTAAGGTCCCAGATGAAACACACAGTTCAGGGTGAGAGAGAGAGACAGTCTCCTGCTCCACTGCATTCCTTCTCCTCACACATTAGGTGTCTCAACCCGGATACTTCCCTGAGTAAACTTCCAGCCAGCTCTATCTTTAAACCAATCACAATGGTCTTGGGCGGCGCTAAGCTGTGGACGCAGCAACGGTGGTTCTGCTAAGTAGTCTCAGGAAGGTGGAAGGTTGTTTGGTGGAAAATTTGCACCCCGCAAAAGAAAACGCTGCATACAATATTAAATGTTAAGCAAGGCGAGAGATAATGGAAGACATGTGTCATCAAAACCAGGCTTTATCTGGGAAAGGGTTCTATAAGTAAATATTGTTCTTATGCTAACATATGCTAACATGCTAACACATGCTGAAATTCGCTAACATTTTCTAACATATGCTAAAATACGCTAAGATGTTAAAGTACGCTAACAGATGCTAACATGATAATAAATGCTAATAAGCTAACATGAAACGGAAGTACACATGGTTGTTTCTATGCAGATGATACACTGTCTCTTCTCATTGGTGGAAACTGGCAGCTTTCAGAATGCTGCCGACCAGAGACTAAAGTTTACACTCGTCTCATCAGGAATCTTTGGTCTGAACTAAAACTCAGACTAGTCCTCACAGAGATAGAAACACAGAAACAAAAGGTTCAGGGTATGCGTTGTCCATGTTTATTAGTTAGTTGACAGTCTGGGTTAGTTTGTTAGATACAGAACAGCGCACAATGCAACAAGCAGCTACAACATTAGCTCCCCCCCCCCCCATACACACACAAACACACACGCGTGCACGTACACATGCACGCACACACACACACGCACACACACACAGCCACCCTGTGATACAAATTAATTAAATGATCGTATCATCCTCACTGAGAAAAGCACTGCTGCTATTATTTATACCCACATTTGTGTCTTTACTAGTTTTTATGTTGTGAGTTTTTATATATGTATAAAAGAAGGCTGCGACACAGACAGACAGAGAGACAGACAGACAGACAGACAGACAGACAGACAGACAGTGTTGAGAGACGGACTAACACGTTGTTGGTTTTGGTGTTTTTATGGTATTTGTTGGCGGTAATCAAACAGGAAATAAACAGCAACATGAGAGCTGCTGCTCCACAAACATTAAAAGCAAACTTCAGCGTCTAAACACACGAGAAGTTCCTGCTTCACATCATTCATCAGATTGAGTTTGTTGGCACAGCGGAGCCCCAAAAGTAAACCCTCTAAATATTGATTTCATCATGGGTCCATTAAAACAGCCTTGAGTATAAATGTTTAAACATTCATGACATGACTTTAATAATCAATATTATCTGCTGCGTCTATAAGCACTCTAAAGAAACGCGATGGAGGGGGGGGGGGGTTTCTATGGTTCTAGTCTTTAAATGTCTCTGCTGCTAAGTGACACACGAGTAAACCTAAAGGAGACGATGGAGGGGGTGTATGATACAAAATCAATCAGAGCAACCAACTCGTTCTCTCTCCCAACTCATCTCAGACGAGGTCAGTGTCTCTCAGCGTCAGATACCCACGCTCAGATCTTCCTGTAGCGTCTGTACGGGGGGCCTTACACCGAACTCCTCTCCATGTGACTCCTCTGTCTCAGACTAATGTCTTGGACTAATGTCCAATAATCTGCTAGAGTCGGGGGGTCTCCCGTCGTTGCCGTCATTTGGTGTAAGGTCATAAACTCAGTCCCAGTCAGTGTTTCTCCTGTCTGGACACTCTAAATCTAAATCAAACGGGTTTGATATTAGCCTAAGTCTGAAGTTAAATCACGTGAACATTGTCAACAACCAATGGGTGCTCTCCCTCCAGCCCCAAACAGGAAAAAGGAAACAGCTAGAGCCAGTGTTGTTTATGGTTGCTATGGCGCCATGCTAAGCTAAATGCTAAAGAGGGAAAGTTTCTGACTTTCAACCCTTCTGAAGCGAGTTATCCAGCGGAGATTTACCGGCAGATAAACACAGCCCTCCAGGTACTGCAGACATTCATCTGCATGTACAGCAGAACAGAACATCTTCAGACATTCCCTTTAAGTTACCAGCTAACGCTAGCGTACCCCCCCACCCCCCGCAGGTCTGAGACTAAAGAGCACCTGACCAAGCGTCGGTTTCCGACACGTTGGAAGTGAGACTGAGTTGGAGCAACAGACAATAAAAACAATCACAATCTGATCATCTTAGAAAAGAAGCGCTGGAAATTAAAAAAAAGACAATCTCACGGTTCTATTTACATTCAGAGAACGATCCGTCAGATTCTGTCTTCCTGTCCTCAGCTTCAAAATGTCCCATATGGTTCTGCTACAGAGGACCAGCCCGCCATGTGAGTTCCATCGTCCTCCACTTTATGCATGCGTGTGTGTGTGTGTGTTTGTGTGTGTGTGTGTGTCATTAAAGCTACACACAGAGAGTGGACGGTGACGGACAAAGCCTGACATCTTTAGCCAGGAAATGTACTTCCAGAGTAGGGGTTTTCCATTTACAATTCAGATAATATTTGCCAGTATATGAATCATGCAATCTGATTATTTAAACTGTCTCTGTTCCCTGTGTGCATGTGTGTGCATATGTTTGCATGTGTGTGCATGTGAGTGCACGTTTTTGCATGTTTGCATGTGTGTGCATGAGTGTGCACATTTTGCATGTTTGCATGTGTGTGCATGTATGTGCATGTGTTTGAATGTGTGTGCATGTTTATTGCATGTGTGTGCATGTGTTTGCATTGCAATGAGCCCTCTGGGCCACCATAGACTGGGAAGAGAAATGGATGATTGATGGACGGATGGACAGAAAGACGAAGGAGAGGACTGAACTGTCTTAAGGCAACAGATCTCCCATCGCTGCAGTTACAGAGCAGAGATGGAGCGCATGGACACACACGCACACACACACACACACACACACACACACACACACACACACACACACACACACACACACACACATACACACACACACACACACACACACACACACACAGTAACAGTCAGACGCTGAATAATAACTGAAGGATGCTCTTCTCCTCTGGGAGGGCATGCATGGTTTGGGAGCTGCTCTGGCAGCAATAAATAGCAGATCATCCCCAGACACATTCACATGGACACAAATAGTTGTTAGACTAAGACACAAAAACACAAAGACACAAAAACACAAAGACAGAGTGGTGAGCGGAGACATAAAACATATAACTGACAGTGTTGATGCTGATATAAAAACAATGAGTAGGACTTTAGATGTGTTCATTAAACAGAATAAATGTTTGTACAAGACATTTGGTCAGACAAGATGAACTTCCTCACTCTTCATCAGCTATCATCTTTCTCTCCGGACCGATTCACCAGCTGTGTGTGAGAAGTCCAGTTCAGACCAAAGATTTGCGAAGAGACAGAAGCGCTTCAGAAGGTTGCAGGAAATGTTGCAGCGGTCTGAACCGGCCCGTCTCAGCTCGACTCCCCAAACGATGTGGTGGAGACTTGCAAGTAGTTGCAAGTTTTGTTGATCTATGGTCTGAACTGGGTTTTAGTGGTTTCATGGACCAGCCGAGCAGTTACCTTCTATAACCACTGGGCGGCGCTATGTCAGCAGAAACTTGTCCAACTAGGGATTAATAACGTTAAATAGTTTAAACTGCGATCTGACGCAGCGTGACATCGTGATGAACTCTCTCTTACATAAAGTCGACTGCTGTTAGCTGAAAAAAGTCATACTCAGTAACTAAAGCCTTACCAGGTAACATCTGCATCATTGTCCAATAACGGCAGCTTCAGCTTTGAGCCAAAGATCCGTCATAACTCTTAATAACGTTTATTAATATCCACTTCATCGTCACGTATTACCCGCTGATGTTTTGCTCTTAACTTTTAGCTCCAAACACGTCTCGTTTTTATTCTCAAAGCAGGAAGTGTTCTGTGTTACAGAGTTATTTAGTAATTAACTGAAAGTTACTGTCAGTTACTTATTTATTAAGTTACTTACGGATTTATTAAGCGACTGATCTTTACATAAGAACTTGTTTCTGCTGTTCTGCTCTAACCAGTTCAAACAGCTGGTGCTCCCGTCCTCCGTCCTCGAAGAGTGTGTGTGTCTGTGTGTGTGTGTGTGTGCGTCTCTGTGTGTGTGTGTGTGTGTGTGTGTGTATAAACTCTGAGTAGAAAAGCTGAGACATCCTGTAAACATCATCACTGCATAAACCTGTGGAATGTATTCAGACAGTGTGTTTTGTTGCAGGCAGTGTGTGTCTGTGTGTGTAATGAGTGTGTGTGTAATAAATGTGTGGTGTGTGTGTGTCTAGCTGGGTCGGTTGAGGATGCTTGACATTGACGGAGCGATGGGCGGAGGCGGGACAGCGGTGATGGGAGAGGCGGGGCCGGAGCTCTCGTTGCCGTGGGGAACAGGCCCACGGCCGCTGTACTGGCCGATGAAGGAGCCATCCTCGTTGAACTGGATGTCCACGCTGTCTCCGTACTCTGCCAGAGAGTCGTCACTGCCCAGCTTGCTCTCGACGCACAGAGACGGTTGGCTGCCCGAGCGCTTCTCATCCACATCGCTGAAACACGACAGAGAGAGAAACATGACACAGAGAAACATGACAGAGAGAGAAACATGACACAGAAAAACACGGTCAGAGAGAAACATGACAGAGAAACACGACAGACAGAGAAACATGACAGAGAAACACGGTCAGAGAGAAACATGACACAGAGAAACACGGTCAGAGAGAAACATGACAGAGAAACACGGTCAGAGAGAAACATGACACAGAGAAACACGACAGACAAAGAAACATGACACAGAGAAACACGGTCAGAGAGAAACATGACAGAGAAACACGACAGACAGAGAAACATGACACAGAGAAACACGGTCAGCGAGAAACATGACACAGAGAAACACGGTCAGAAAGAAACATGACACAGAGAAACACGGTCAGAGAGAAACGTGACACAGAGAAACATGATCAGAGAGAAACATGACACAGAGAAACACGACAGACAGAGAAACATGACACAAAGAAACACGACAGACAAAGAAACATGACACAGAGAAACACGGTCAGAGAGAAACATGACACAGAAACACGGTCAGAGAGAAACATGACACAGAGAAACACGACAGACAGAGAAACATGACACAGAGAAACACGGTCAGCGAGAAACATGACACAGAAACACGGTCAGAGAGAAACATGACACAGAGAAACACGACAGACAGAGAAACATGACACAGAGAAACACGGTCAGCGAGAAACATGACACAGAGAAACACGGTCAGAAAGAAACATGACACAGAGAAGCACGACAGAGAGAGAAACATGACACAGAGAAACACGGTCAGAGAGAAACATGACACAGAGAAACACGGTCAGAGAGAAACGTGACACAGAGAAACATGGTCAGAGAGAAACACGGTCAGAGAGAAACATGTAACAGAGAAACACGACAGAGAGAAACATGACACAGAGAAACACGGTCAGAGAGAAACATGACACAGAGAAACACGGTCAGAGAGAAACATGACACAGAGAAACACGGTCAGAGAGAAACATGTAACAGAGAAACACGGTCAGAGAGAAACATGACACAGAGAAACACGGTCAGAGAGAAACAATTACACAGAGAAACACGGTCAGAGAGAAACATGGTCAGAGAGAAACATGACACAGAGAAACACGGTCAGAGAAACATGACACAGAAAAACACGGTCAGAGAGAAACATGACACAGAGAAACATGGTCAGAGAGAAACACGCACACACACACACACACACACACACACACACACACGCACACACACACACACACACACACACACACACACACACACACACACACACAGACACAGACACACACACACACACACACGCACACACAGACATCAACACAGAGTCTCTGATGAAACTCATATAATAGCCAAGGATCAGTTAAAAGTCAGAGCTGCCAAGACAGGTGGTGGAACGGGAATACAGTACAGTTTGTACTTTACTTAACGGTTTGTACTTTAAGTATTTTATGTTACTTCATACTTTGAATTCAGAGCGAAATATGAATGACTGTTGTGCTGATGGCATGAATGTGTTAGAAGTTTTAAATAAAAGCCTGGTTCCTTCTGCCACAGAGTAGTTTAATAAACACATCCCAACCCAGTCAGCAGCAGACACGAGAAGAGAAACATGCAGTCAGAGGTCAACTTCCTCACCTCTCCAGAGATCTGCAGGCACAGTGTTAAGGAAGGAAGAAAGCAGCGAGTGTTAGAGCTAAAGGTCTAATGAAGCAAGCAGTTAAGACATTAGTGCAAACTAAAGTGTAAGTTAGAAGAGACTTAATTCCAAAATAAAGGCACAACTTGATAAAATAAAAAAACTGTACATGATATGTAAATAATAGTCATTTTGAAATGATGGCGCTCAGAGCGATAACCATTTCTTACAAAACCAAGTAGAAGATCTATACATACAGTGAGGAAAATAAGTATTTGAACACCCTGCTATTTTGCAAGTTCTCCCACTTGGAAATCATGGAGGGGTCTGAAATTGTCAACGTAGGTGCATGTCCACTGTGAGAGACGTAATCTAAAAATCTTTTTAACTATTTATTTGTATGATACAGCTGCAAATAAGTATTTGAACACCTGAGAAAATCAATGTTAATATTTGGTACAGTAGCCTTTGTTTGCAATTACAGAGGTCAAACGTTTCCTGTAGTTTTTCACCAGGTTTGCACACACTGCAGGAGGGAGTTTGGCCCACTCCTCCACACAGATCTTCTCTAGATCAGTCAGGTTTCTGGGCTGTTTGGGAGTTTGAGCTCCCTCCAAAGATTCTCTATTGGGTTTAGGTCTGGAGACTGGCTAGGCCACGCCAGAACCTTGATATGCTTCTTACAGAGCCACTCCTTGGTTATCCTGGCTGTGTGCTTCGGGTCATTGTCATGTTGGAAGACCCAGCCTCGACCCATCTTCAATGTTATAACTGAGGGAAGGAGGTTGTTCCCCAAAATCTCGCAATACAAGGCCCCGGTCATCCTCTCCTTAATACAGTGCAGTCGCCCTGTCCCATGTACAGAAAAACACCCCCAAAGCATGATGCTACCACCCCCATGCTTCACAGTAGGGATGGTGTTCTTGGGATGGTACTCATCTGACCACATGACTTTCTCCCATGACTCCTCTGGATCATCCAAATGGTCATTGGCAAACTTAAGACGGGCCTTGACATGTGCTGGTTTAAGCAGGGGAACCTTCCGTGCCATGCATGATTTCAAACCATGACGTCTTAGTGTATTACCAACAGTAACCTTGGAAATGGTGGTCCCAGCTCTTTTCAGGTCATTGACCAGCTCCTCCCGTGTAGTCCTGGGCTGATTTCTCACCTTTCTTAGGATCATTGAGACCCCACGAGGTGAGATCTTGCATGGAGCCCCAGTCCGAGGGAGATTGACAGTCATGTTTAGCTTCTTCCATTTTCTAACGATTGCTCCAACAGTGGACCTTTTTTCACCAAGCTGCTTGGCAATTTCCCCGTAGCCCTTTCCAGCCTTGTGGAGGTGTACAATTTTGTCTCTAGTGTCTTTGGACAGCTCTTTGGTCTTGGCCATGTTAGTAGTTGGATTCTTACTGATTGTATGGGATGGACAGGTGTCTTTATGCAGCTAACGACCTCAAACAGGTGCATCTAATTTAGGATAATAAATGGAGTGGAGGTGGACATTTTAAAGGCAGACTAACAGGTCTTTGAGGGTCAGAATTCTAGCTGATAGACAGGTGTTCAAATACTTATTTGCAGCTGTATCATACAAATAAATAGTTAAAAAATCATACATTGTGATTTCTGGATTTTTGTTTTTAGATTATGTCTCTCACAGTGGACATGCACCTACGATGACAATTTCAGACCCCTCCATGATTTCCAAGTGGGAGAACTTGCAAAATAGCAGGGTGTTCAAATACTTATTTTCCTCACTGTAACTTCCCAAATCATCAGGAGAACCCTTTACATTTGTTAACTACACATTTTAAATTCTATATCAAAACTGTTCCACATGTTAAAACATTTTGCTGACGATATACACATCTTAATATATATATATATATATATATATATATATATATATATATATATATATATATATACATATCTTAATATTAGTCCTCACTTTTGATTACCCTCGGCAACGTAGCAAAGATAATATTAAACCATGATGCAGTTTGGATTCATGATTCATGTGTTCATGCTTTAAGGTAAAGGAACGACGTACCTGTACTCTCCGAAGGTCTCATCTTTCATTGGCCGAGCTTCAGAATCCACCTCCTTCTCTTCTTTGTCCTTCACTGGAAAACAACAACAACTTTAACAACAACAACTTTAAAAACAACAACAACTTTAACAACTTTAACAATAACAACAACAACAACAACAAAAACTTCAACAACAACAACAACTTTAACAACAACACCTTTAACAACAACAACAACTTCAACAACAACAACTTTAACAACTTTAACAATAACAACAACAACAACAACAACAAAAACTTCAACAACAACAACAACTTTAACAACAACACCTTTAACAACAACAACAACTTCAACAACAACAACTTCAACAACTTTAACAATAACAACAACAACAACAACAACAAAAACTTCAACAACAACAACAACTTTAACAACAACACCTTTAACAACAACAACAACTTCAACAACAACAACTTCAACAACAACCACAACAACAAAAACAACTTTAATTCCATATTAGTGGTATATTATGAGTGTGTGTCTGTCTAACCTGTGTAGTTGTGTGTGTTGTGTGTCTTTGGGTTGTGTATATTATAAGTTTGTTTTTGCTTTGTGTATATTATAAGTGTGTTGCTGGGTTGTGTATATTATAAGTGTGTTGTTGGGTTGTGTATATTATAAGTGTGTTGTTGGGTTGTGTATATTATGAGTGTGTTGTTGGGTTGTGTATATTATGAGTGTGTTGTTGGGTTGTGTATATTATGAGTGTGTTGTTGGATTGTGTATATTATGAGTGTGTTGTTGGGTTGTGTATATTATAAGTGTGTTGTTGGGTTGTGTATATTATGAGTGTGTTGTTGGGTTGTGTATATTATAAGTGTGTTGCTGGGTTGTGTATATTATGAGTGTGTTGTTGGGTTGTGTATATTATAAGTGTGTTGCTGGGTTGTGTATATTATGAGTGTGTTGTTGGGTTGTGTATATTATAAGTGTGTTGTTGGGTTGTGTATATTATGAGTGTGTTGTTGGGTTGTGTATATTATAAGTGTGTTGTTGGGTTGTGTATATTATAAGTGTGTTGTTGGGTTGTGTATATTATAAGTGTGTTGTTGGGTTGTGTATATTATAAGTGTGTTGTTGGGTTGTGTATATTATAAGTGTTTTGCTGGGTTGTGTATATTATAAGTGTGTTGTTGGGTTGTGTATATTATGAGTGTGTTGTTGGGTTGTGTATATTATAAGTTTGTTTTTGCTTTGTGTATATTATAAGTTGGTTTTTGCTTTGTGTATATTATAAGTGTGTTGCTGGGTTGTATATATTATAAGTTTGTTTTTGCTTTGTGTATATTATAAGTGTGTTGCTGGGTTGTGTATATTCTAAGTGTGTTGTTGGGTTGTGTATATTATAAGTGTGTTGTTGGGTTGTGTATATTATAAGTGTGTTGCTGGATTGTGTATATTATAAGTGTGTTGCTGGATTGTGTATATTATAAGTGTGTTGTTGGGTTGTGTATATTATGAGTGTGTTGTTGGGTTGTGTATATTATAAGTGTGTTGCTGGGTTGTGTATATTATAAGTGTGTTGTTGGGTTGTGTATATTATAAGTGTGTTGCTGGGTTGTGTATATTATGAGTGTGTTGTTGGGTTGTGTATATTATAAGTGTGTTGTTGGGTTGTGTATATTATAAGTGTGTTGCTGGGTTGTGTATATTATAAGTGTGTTGCTGGGTTGTGTATATTATAAGTGTGTTGTTGGGTTGTGTATATTATAAGTGTGTTGTTGTGTTGTGTATATTATAAGTGTGTTGTTGGGTTGTGTATATTATGAGTGTGTTGTTGGGTTGTGTATATTATGAGTGTGTTGTTGGGTTGTGTATATTATAAGTGTGTTGTTGGGTTGTGTATGTTACGAGTGTGTGTGTGTCTAACTTGTGTAGTTGTGTGTGTTGTGTGTATCTAGGGTTAATGGGAGGTCAGGTTGTACCTGCGTATTTGCCTCCCTTGCTGCGTTTGATGAGGCAGAGGATGAGCAGGATCAGCACCAGCAGCACGATGGCGCTGATCAGTCCAATCAACCAGCCCTGAGTGGCGAAGCCCCCGGGCATCTCCGAAGGCACTGAGAGACACAGAGACATTAATACAGACAGGATTCAAACCAATGACTGCAGTCATCCGAACCAGCCTTCCCTTTATAATGATATACAGCAACATAAATCTATTAGAGGGATTAATAAAGTATCTTCTGTCTGTTACCGGCCTCCAGCTGTCAAAAAGAGAAGCTATTTTTATAATAATTACACTCATCACTGCGAGTACTACCTGGTCCAATGGTCCACGTCACGTCTTCCCACTGAGTGTCGTTCCCGTGTTTGATCATCAGGTGGTACTGAGATCCTGATTGGAGGCCTGTCAGCGAATAGAAAGCCTGCGTGGAGTTCACCACCTCTGACTCCTCCCACTGAGCCCCGGCTGCAACACACACACGCAAACACAGACACACACATGCACGCACGCACACACACACACACACACACACACACACACACACACACAGACTTTTAACTCAGTGAACTTCAAGTATTCCTAATCTGTCCCTCCCAGATGTAAATCAGAACTCAAACTATACTCATTTGTTTTAAGGAAAACCCCAACCTGATTTTTATAAGATTTAGAGATCATGGAGTCCAGCTGCTGATTAGGTATTATACAACAAGTAGATGTGATTGGACAACTAGACATTTACATGCTCCAATCAGCCTGCCAGCACAGCTGATGTTGATGTTTACTACAGCCAAAGTGATGGCAGAATGCTATTAACCAGTAATTACAGTTCACTCCACTTATCTCTCTGCAATCTCCTCCTCCATTTTTCTCTTAGTCATCATCAGACTCAAACTGAATCTGCATATTTATATTTTACAGTTTTCAGTGGTGATCCAGGACAAACATCTGCAGGATTTAGTGGACTGTTTTTCTGCTCGGGGTGGAGATGTGTTGATATTCTGAATTTTAGTTTAACTCTTTTTTTAAATTGGTTTAAAATCTGTGGAACATTATGAGTCAGCAGATTCTGAGTCCTAGTAATTATGCAGGAATGTAAAAGCTGCTTTTCTTACGACTCTTCCGGAGGTAGCGGATGACGAAGACGTGGTTCCTTTCTCTGTCTCCGGGAACCCAGCTCAGGTTGAGGGACGTGTTGCTGGAAACGATGGTGATGTTGGACGGAGGAACTAAAAGAGACGGAGACGGAAAGGAACGGAAACAGGAAGAAGTTATAAAACAAAGATGAGGAACTGAATGAAAGTTCTAAGTAAAGTTGTGGGTGTGTGTGTGAAGGTACTCGTTCACCTCCTTCCAGCAGGGTGGCGCCCCTCCGTGTGATAGGCGGTCCGTCTCCGGCGGCGGTGCGTGCGATCACTTTGAAGATGTAATGGCTGCTGGGGTCCAGAGAGTCCAACTCAATGTGAGTCACACTGGGATCGCTGATAATCTGCATCTGCAGCGTGCTCTCCACCTCTGCACAGGAAACACAACCCCCCCAAACTCAACTTCTGTAGTCGACAACACTTAATGTAACGCCACTGTGTCCATGTTTGGACACATCCTGAAGGACGCAGTTTCCGGTCTTTTCTCTGTGCTTTTCCTGGGCGATCGCCACCAAAGTGCGAATAGAAGTAACAGAATCTCTTTCAGACATGTTGATGTTCTACTGTCACAGCTCATCGCTGCACACTGTGGTCCAAAGGTCTCATACTCCTAGTCCACGGACCAGACACGGCCCCCTAATCCATTTCATATGGCGCGCCATTTGATATAAAGTTGTGTGTGTGTGTGTGTGTGTGTGTGAGTGTGTGTGTGTGTGTGTGTGTGTGCATGTGCATATGCATATGGTCAAGCAAGGGCAGGGGAGAGAGTGCGGTAACGTGTCGGAGTGAAAGTAACTTTTGGGCTGATCACAGACTGATTGACAAGTGACAAGCAAGTGCCGTGTGTTGTTGAGAGGTCAGCATGTCGTTTTTGAAAGCCAAGAGGAAAGGTGATGATGAGCACAGACTATTTCAGGAGAACTGGGAGATGGAATATTTATTTGTTGAATTCAGGGACAATGCCACCCTACTGACCAGACTGGACACTCATCGGCCCCAGGAAATGTAAGTTCCAGACCTCTGCTGTAGTCTGGTACATCTGTCCGTTGCCCAGCACTATGTCACAATATGTTGCTCTGATGGGTTGTTGATCTGACCAAGTCCAGAGGTGTTTTGGTCTACGGCTGCTGATAACGTCCCTTGGAGTTCCAGATTTGGTCTGGCACTGTCAGGCTACAGAGTACAGGTACTTGAATATTTTATACATCTACTCATACACTAAACTGCTTAAATATACTATTCTATCTCCCACCCTGATGACTTTAGTACAGACCTTTCTAAAAGATGCAAACTCACCCTGTCGATACTGCACCACATATCCCAGCAGGAGCCCGTTAGTTTCTTCTGGAGGAGTCCAGTACAGAATCAGAGATTTATCAGAAGGACTCTCGAAACTCAATGATGCAGGAGGACCCGGTGCTACACACACACACACACACACACACACACACACACACACACACACAAGTTAGCATATCTAATAAATGTATCTTCAATAAGTCCATATCTCACACAGGGGCAGAGCCAGATGTTTTAAAGATTCGGGGATCAGCCCAAACCTCGGGGCCATGCTCCATTTAGAAGCTTTATGAACTACCTTTCAATCCGTTTGAGATAACAGAATGCCTCAAAATCTGAACATCATTTGGGAAAACTATGATAGCTGCTGAAGAAAATGATCATCCTGTAGAGCCGACATCCTGTTTATATCAAATTGTTCTCCAACTACCTACATCATCTTTCTTTCTTTCTTTCTTTCTTTCTTTTTCTTTCTTTGTCTTTCATCCTGTAGAGCTGACATCCTGTGTTTTTATCTAATTGTTTTTCAACTGTCTTCATCGTCATCCTTAAAAGTTTTGGGGCTGTTGAGAAAACATTCGGGGATGGAGCTCCAGACGCTCCGCCCCTGCTCTCCCATCACTCTGTTTCCGTAGACTCACCTCCCTCGGGGGTGCTGAAGCTGTGTGGGGAGGAGGGAGGACCCTCTCCTTTGCTGTTAAAGGCCGTGATGGACAGCTCATAGGTAGAGTACAGCTGCAGCCCCGACACTTCCTCTGAGGTCTTCGGTCCACGGACCACCACCACCCGACTCTCCCTGTTTCTGTCCATCCCTCGCTCGGATCTTTCCTCTTTCTCTCTCTCCTTGTGCAGGTTTCCCAGAGACCTGCGGCCCCGACCCCCATGTGGACCCAACCTCCTGATGTAGATCTGACAGAGGGGCAGAATAAACCAAATGAATGTGCAGTGTGACCAAGCATGACGGAGGTATTAGTGGGACCGATCCTTTGCAGTTCTAAGTTAGTGATTAACAGACCCGAATGTAAACTGTGCATGTTTCTTTTTGTTACAATCTTCAGCGGTGATTCAGAATGAAAGTCTGCAGAATTTCGAGGACTGTTTTTCTGTTTTACTTTTCATTTACTTATTTAACCTTTATTTATAAAACGGCTGCAGACATAAAACATAAATTTATGTAAACAAAATATCTCATATCTTACAAAACTATATGCTTATACATTGTTTTTAAAGTGGCCACATGGTGGTGCCATCATACAAGTTATCAGTTCTTCCTGGGCTCACGGCTTTACCGAATTATGTCAAATTCTCTTAATTTTCTTTTATATATCACATGTATTCTTATATATAATACTCTCTTTATAATTTTTCTGTGAATGTGTTTCTTGAGATTGAGTTGTTGTAATGACTGTTGTAAGTGTTGTTAGCTGTAATAACTGTTGTAATAACCATTGTAAGTTGTACTAACTGTACCTTGTATCCCTGCAGCAGACCTCGGACGTTCTGGGCTTCGTTCCACTTGACTCGGACCGTGCTGTTCATCACGGTCGTTGTGACTCCAGTTGGTGCTTCCGCCGGCTCTGAGAGAGACAAATAAACAAAAATCATTATTTGAAAGAAACATGTTGCATTTGTTTAATTTGTGGTTCTGTCTATGGACACTGATACTACTGTATCCCAGTTTAAACATTATCAATTATTACGACTCATATCATAGACAACTGTGCCCCCAATCTACAAACTGACGGGCGAGAATGAGGCTCCATCTGCCCAGGAAACAGCCCGATAAGACAGCTCTTGTGTCAGCCTGTCGGCCCAAACTGAGACTCAAAAAACTCATCCAAATGGTTATGTTACACATAAATGTGTCATTCAGGCTTTTTGCTCTTGACAGAGAGATATTTTCCGTTAGAAAACCACTGAGAGCGATGAACAAGCTGCACATCCGATTGCTTTTGTTCTACCAGAAAAAAGATCCCAACAAAACAAGTTGTCTAACTGCTGGTCTCTTTCATTGAATTTGACATTTCGGCAGAACACGATGTGATGCACTCTCATTGTAAGATGTTCCAGACTCTTTGGTGTGAGAAAGGAACTTTGACCTCTTTTATGAGGGATGTAATTACTAAGTTCTTGTACAAGAAAGGTCTTCAAGTATTTGTTGCTCTGTATAAAGAACAATCAGCCTCTACATAGAGTTTACTGCAGACACAAGTTCCTTCAAATCAAACACATTTAGTCTGAAGGAATTCTCTTCTTGGCCATGAAGAAGGTCATTTGTGTAGAAAATAGGAGGAAGATCTTTTTGTTGATGATTGGTGTGAAACTATATGTGCTAGCATTCCAAAGTTTTGTTTACTGTTAGATACAATAAACATGTAATTTAATTCAAAGACTCAGATTGTGTGTTTACTGTATATTTATTGATCTTTATGTTTGTGTGTTGTAGTATTGTGTTGTATGTTTTTTTTTGACAGGGTGAAGCTATAACTCACTCTTACTCTGTGTTGCTCTGGAATAAATGATCCATAGAGTTCGGATAACGTACCGTCCTCTCCAGAGTGTCCGATCTCCGGCTCCGGTGCCGGTCCTTCTCCGAGAGAGTTGACAGCCTGGACTTTGATCTCAAACGGTGTGTACGTTCCTGTGTTGTTTACCATGAACGGCGGAGACTTTACGTCTTGGTGGTTCCAGTGTACACTATCAGCCTTCCTCCAGAACACCTTGTACAGGAAGCCGTGGCTGTTATGTAAACGCTTGTCCATCTCCTGGAAAGACACACAGGAATATTAAATGGATTTTTTGATCAAAGTTGGAGTACGTGCTTCGACACCAATGATGAGGGACTGTTCTTTATTTAAGGGGCTACCAGAATTTTTGGGATCTTTAGTCAAAATAGACTTGACCCTCCCTTTGCCAGCAATACATTTTTCTATGACCCTCCAAAATGATTGGGAAAAGAGGCATGACCCTCCCCAATAATGTATTGATGCCTTCTGTACTGGTTTGCGCTTGGCAAAGATGTACAGATAACCACTCTTTTTTTACGACCATGACATACATGACTTAACCTCTGCTTTCTCATCTTACACATCACACTCCACCAAGATGGGGGCCATTTCAGGAGATTTACTCACTAACATTGTTGTGGAAACACAATAAGCATGGAGACTAAATGCACACTTACTTCATTACTGCATTGAGAAGTTAAGAAGTTACTGCTCTAGTAAACTAGTATTCACATGAAATAAAACAATAAAACATCAAAAATGCTGTCATTTGCACAATTTCAAATCCCCAGGACTCAGGCGTGGAGCTGTGGGCATGGGAATCAGAAATTCAAAGTGTGTCGGTGTCCAAACAACCACTGGAAACTTTATATATTGTTCGTCTGCTATTTCATCACTAAATTTACTTCTGAGACTTGTTTAATGCGAGAAATCAACTATGTAGTGCTCAAATATGGGCCGTTTTACAAAAATTGATGGCTATTTACAAATTTGGTCGAACTGTGTCGGAGTTCAGAAGCTCCACAGGCTGACGTGACAGCCGGCCGGTGCATGCCGGGGTCGATGGCTTGCCGCCCGGCCTGCTGCCCGGCCTGCCCACCTTCACAGACCCGCTGTAAGCTGGCTGGAGCTCTCTCAGGAGACTCATGGACAAGATGCGTTTATTTCCCCGATCGCGCGTAACGTAACAAGCTCGCTGACCGGGTGTGTGTGAGTGACTCCAGTCCAAACTCGTGTTGCTGTCATGTCACAATTTTTGTTGGGTCAGACCTATCTGCTAGCGATGGGGGCCGAGACTGAGAGCTACATGGAAAAGTATGCATCAAACAAGCCACTTTGAAAATTTTCTGTTTTCATGAATACTCATGAATGAATTGGGTGACAGCCCCCCCCCCCTAGCCCCCCTCCCAGACTGAAAACCATCGGGTGACCCTCCCCTCAACAAAGAATTAAAAAAAGACATGACCCTCCCCTATTTTCCTCCGGTGGTCCATTCCATAAATGCTGAACAGTCCCTTACAGACTGAAGTACTCACATCCCAGGTGATGATCAGAGTCTTTGGGTCTGTGGACTCACTGCGCACACCCGTTGGGTTACTGTCAGGAACTGCAGGAGGAGACAGGGGAAAATGACAGATAACATCCCATTATAAAGAAACAAAGTAATAAACAAAGAAATACAAAGAAATAAAGTTTGACACATACTGTATATCTTGCTGAGTCAGATGAGAAGATTGAAACCTCTGTAAAATATGTCCCTTAGTTTAGAATGAAGATTGGAAAAATGGATGAACATTTTTTTTGTAATCCGTTAAACAAAATGTAAAAACCAGTTGTGGTTTTAAGAGACTATTTCTTGGCCAGGTTTTAAATAAACTAAGCTAAGCTAACCAGCTGCAGGCTGGTTGCTCTCCCGACACTACTCTTCAAATAGTATCAACCTTAAGATCTAACAAGAAAGAGATACAGACAAAATGTTAAATTCTTCCTTAAATAATTATTAAATAAGACATAAATATGTATTCTCCTGTCACAGAAGACAGTTGACGGATCATGGACAGATGATCAGTGTGGGTATCAAAATTCTGACCAGACTGCTTTAATTAAACTCTAACCCAAACTTGACAGACGTTACAGTGAGGGCGGCAGGAGTCGCTTACCACCTGGCGGCGTTTTGTATGTCTGTGAGGGCTCGCTGGGGTCGCTGTGGCCCAGCTCGTTGATGGCGGTGACCCTGAAGCGGTAAGTGCAGAAACGATGGAGGGTCAGCTCCAGGTGGTTGAATTCCCCGGGAACTCTCTTCCACTCCTCCCACCGCCACTTCCCCTCCTCAGTGTGTCGCTCCTCCCGGGCCTCCACGATGAACTCTGAGAGAAGGACAGAGTTAATACTACTTCCTGTCAAATGTTGGGAGCAGTTATTACTATTTCCTGTCAAATGTTAGGACCTGGAACTCCACGATGAACTCTGAGAGAGTGACACAGTTATACCAGAGTGGATGCTAATACGTTACATATATTTATACATATGTAATACTAATACATACATCTTAGCTTGGACATTGGTTTGGACCTATGGAGTATAAGCAAAGTTCACTTCCAGTTTGACACTATAGCGATACAACAAAACAATTGTCTAGACCAATGGCTATTTTAATACTATATTACCAGTTATGATGACAATAACATAACGATCAAAGTTTAACAGTCTCGAGAACAGTAGCACAGAACTAGTTTATATATATTATATTTACCTTTTATAATGTGAGAGCTTCTCCTCTGTACTATTAGAAGCCTTTATCTTCATTGAACAAAGTCATAGTATAGTATGTAAAAAAAAGTCATGTCGAAAAAAGTCATAAAAAGTTATAGTATAGTATGTCATAAAAATTCAGTATAATATGTCAAAAAAGTCCCGAAAAAGTCATAGTATAATATGTCGAAAAAAGTTATAAAAAGTCATAGTATAGTATTTTAAAAAGTCATACAAAGTAATAGTATAGTATGTTGAAAAAAAGTCATAGTATAGTATGTTGAACAACGTTGTTTTAGTTGAACACCCTCTTATGTTGTCAGGGGTTGGGGGAGGTGGGAGGGGAGGTTATATATGAGTCTGATGTGTCCTCATAATGAACTGTCAAATTGTTGTGAGAAAACCTAAATAAACTTATATAAGGACTCAAAATGAACCGTAACTCGATTAATAATAATATTGATTGCTATGTTCATTCTATCATTTGTTGTTCATTTTGGCAGAAAGTCATGTATGTCATAAAAATTCAGTATGTCGAAAAAAGTCCCGAAAAAGTCATAGTATACTATGTTGAAAAGATACACGAAAAAGTCATAGTATAGCATGTTAAAAAAAGTCATAAAAAGTCATAAGTCACAGTATAGTATTTCAAAAAATGTCGTGAAAAAAATCATAGTATAAAATGTCGAAAAAACTAAAAAATGTCATAGTATAGCATGTTGAAAAAGTCATAAAAAGTCATAGTATAGTATGTAAAAAAAGTGAAAAAATCATAGTATAGTATGTAAAAAAAGTGAAAAACTCATAGTATGTAGAAAATATACACGAAAAAGTCATAGTATACTATGTTGAAAAAATACACGAAAAAGTCACAGTATAGTATGTCGAAAAAGGTCATAAAAAGTCACAGTATAGTATTTCAAAAAATGTCATGAAAAAAATCATAGTATAAAATGTCGAAAAAAGTCATAGTATATTACTTCGAAAAAAGTCATAAAACGTCATAGTATAGTATGTAAAAAAAGTGAAAAAATCATAGTATGTCGAAAAAATATATGAACAAGTCGTAGTATAGTATGTCAAAAATATACATGAAAAAGTTATAGTATAGCATGTCGAAAAAAGTCGTAAAAAGTCATAGTATAGTATTTCGAAAAAAGTCCCGAAAAAGTTATAGTATAGTAAGTCAAAAAAGTGAAAAAGGTCATAGTGTAGTATGTCTAAAATTTACACAAAAAAATTGTGTCTGTGTGTGTGTGTGTGTGTGTGTATGTGTGTGTGTGTGTGTGTGTGTGTGTCTATATCTGTGTATGTGTATGTGTGTGTGTGTGTGTGTGTGTGTGTGTGTGTGTGTCTGTGTGTGTGTATGTGTGTGTGTTTGTGTGTGTGTATGTGTGTGTGTGTCTGTGTGTGTCTTTGTTCTCGTTTAACTGTATTCGTGGGGTCCAAAAACTGGGAGTCCAGTATACTTGTGGGGACTGCACAGCCTTGTGGGGCCAAAATGCTGGACCCCACAAGGTTAAAGGGCTGTTTGAGGGTTAAGACTTGGTTTTCGGATTAGGGTTAGAATTAGGTTATGGTTAGGGTGAGGGTAAGGGTTAAGGTTAGGCATTTAGTGGTGATGGTTAAGGTTAGGGTAAGGGGCTAGGGAATGCATTATGTCAATGACGGGTCCCCACAAAGATAGTGAGACGCATGTGTGTGTGTGTGTGTGTGTGTGTGTGTGTGTGTGTGTGTGTGTGTGTGTGTGTTCAGTACCTATGATGGGGCTATTGTGTGAGTTTCCTGGGATCCAGCTCAGAGTGAGATGGTGGTCCTCAACATCAGACAGAGACAGATCTTTAGGAGGGTCCGGCCGGGCTGAGGGTCGACACAAAAAACTGTTACACACAGACACACACACACAAACATGCACACACACACACACACACACACACACACACACACACACACACACACACACACACACACACACACACACACAAACACACACACACATAGAGACACACAGAGAGACACACACAGACACATGCATGCACGCACACAGACACACACACAAACACAGAGACACACACAGACACACACACACACAGACAGAGACACACACACAGACACATGCATGCACACACACACACACACACACACACACACACACACACACACACACACATAAAGACACACACAGACACATGCATGCACACACACACACACACACACAGACACACACACAGACACAGAGACACACACAGACACACACACACACACACACACACACACATACACACACACACACACATAGAGACACACACAGACACACGCACGCACACACACACACACACACACACACACACACACACACACATACACACATAGAGACACACACAGACACACGCAGACACACACACACAGACACACACAAACAGACACACCTTAACACACACACAGATAAGGTGACATACCGACGACCGTGATGGAGCCGCTGGCCTTCACATGGTCCAGATCAGTGATGACCTCACAGGAATAAACCCTGCCATCGTCTGATTGGATGTCTGTCACTTTTAAGGTGCCATTCCCAAAGATAATACGTCTAAATACACACACACACACACACACACACACACACACACACACACACACACACACACACACACACACACACAAATACTTAAGTATAACATGAAAAACATGCTAAAATTAGGTTTGTCAAAATAACGCGTTAATTTCGATTAATTAATCTGAGAAAGAGAGAGAGATTAATCTATTCCATGTTGCCGTTTGACCCGGAGCCGTTCTAGCCTCCATTGGACTGTAAGATGAAGGAGGGAGACGAGAATGTGCTGCCTGGATCATTGATTGGAACATTTACTTGTAAAAATCTTCTTCCTGCCAACCCTGGCTACCGAAATCTGTTGCCACTGATATGTCTGCTCTTCTCTCTGATGCTCTGAAACAGACGGAAACACACACACCGCTGCACGGGACGCTAGTTAACACTATACTCAACAGCAGCTAACGTTAGCCTACGGCTAGCTAGTTAACACTATACTCAACAGCAGCTAACGTTAGCCTACCACTAGCTAGTTAACACTATACTCAACAGCAGCTAACGTTAGCCTACCACTAGCTAGTTAACACTATACTCAACTGCAGCTAACGTTAGCCTACCACTAGCTAGTTAACACTATACTCAACAGCAGCTAACATTAGCCTACCGCTAGCTAGTTAACACTATACTAGACAGCAGCTAACGTTAGACTACCGCTAGCTAGTTAACACTATACTAGACAGCAGCTAACGTTAGCCTACCACTAGCTAGTTAACACTATACTAGACAGCAGCTAACGTTAGCCTACCGCTAGCTAGTTAACACTATAGAGGGTTTTCACCAACGTCACATTCTGGGCGGTAACCTGGATGCGCGGCCATGTTGGAGGCACTCGGTGTAAACAACTGAATGGAGTAATGGAGTATTGTGTACTTTGGATACTTTTATACTTTATGTCTAAACAAAAGAAAAGCTCATCAAAACGAGTCCAAGATGCAAAGGCATGGAAGGACTTGGACCACAAAAAAAGGCGCGATATTTTGAGAAATTACAGTTTACTGGCGGTGCAGAAGTTGGCTCCCTCTTCTTGGACCCATGGCGACCCGGTGATTCTTCCTTCAGTTGCATATACCTTTATAGTCAACTGATCGTGAAAACCCTCTATACTCAACAGCAGCTAACATTAGCCTACCGCTAGCTAGTTCACACTATACTCAACAGCAGCTAACATTAGCCTACCGCTAGCTAGTTCACACTATACTCAACAGCAGCTAACATTAGCCTACCGCTAGCTAGTTCACACTATACTCAACAGCAGCTAACATTAGCCTACCGCTGGCTAGTTAACACTATACTCAACAGCAGCTAACGTTAGCCTACCGCTAGCTAGTTAACACTATACTCAACAGCAGCTAACGTTAGCCTACCGCTAGCTAGTAGCTGGATTAAACACGGTTAAAATGCTGACAGCTAACGCTAAACGGTGTAAAGTTTGACTGTTTTAGCCGTCGGAGAAACAACACAGACGGTGCGTTCATTCAAACTGGTAAACTACATCCTCGTGGTGCATTTGAAGTTATTGTAAATGTCTATTCCCCATCTTGTGGTTGTTTTTGTCGTTCAACAGCAATTTACTAGTGAAATAAGTTATTGTTATAGTTATACATTATTATTAAATCATTTAATTTTGACCATAAAGCCATCGGTTCAGGCACCGCTAATTATGTATGCGAATAATTTCAATTAATTAATCACAGAGTATGTAATTATTAGATTACATTTTTTTAATCAACTGACAGACCTAGTTAAAATATGGAAAGGATGTTATTAAAACAAGAAGGTGAGCATTATGTTGAAATCAGATGGACAGACTAATCTCTTGGACATGATATAACTTGATGGTACTGCGCCACATCTTGTGTGTGATGTGTTTACTTGTCATCTGGAGACGATTCCTGCACCTCCTGTCCATCTTTTCTCCATTTGATCTGGAACGTGAGCAGCCGAGGGTCTTTGTAGAAGTCACAGTCCAGCAGAGCGCTGCTTCCTCTGAGCGCACGCACGTCCTGCGGTCTCGCCAGGATCACGGTTCGATCTGACAGGAACAGGAACACAGGACGGGGCGCCACGTTTATAGTAGGAATATTCTCATGTGCACGTTTGCATAAAGCATGCAGTCGTATTAAAGATATAACTCTAAAATAATGTCCTTCATTTCAGTGACCAGTGACCAGTAACAGTAAAAAGTAATGTTTCTGAGGCTTAAATACAATTCTCTGGAAACTGCTAATTTTAGAAACCTAAATATTGATTTGATAACAATAAGAACTGTTTAAGTTGATGCTGTTTATTTTCACGTTATGTAAAGCCATTTCAGCTTTGTTAGTTTTTTAGCTTTGAGGTTTATAGTGCCATTCAGACCAAAGACTCGTGAAGGGATGAATGTGTCTCAGCAGTATGTGGTGCAGTGAGATAAAGAGTGAATGGATGAATGTGTCTCAGCAGTATGTGGTGCAGTGAGATAAAGAGTGAATAGAGGGAGCGGCGTTAGAATCTGAGAAACAAAACCCTGTCTTCTCTCTGTCATCTATACTAGAATGGAGCCGTAGCATGTATCTCAGTAGCTCTATCCTCATTCATATTTTAAGATGCTACAAATGATATCCAGCTACAAAACAGCCTGAACAGTCTGAAGTTAGAACGTAAGTCCGGAGAGTGGTTTCTATGGAGATGATACACCGTCTCGTCTCATTGGTGGAAACTGGCAGCTGTCAGAACGTTGCTGACCAGAGACTAAAGTTTACACTCGTCTCGTCCAGAAACTGACAAAGATCACATCTAAACTCTTTTATTAAATCAAATGTTTCTCACCAGTTATTAAACCTCTGTGCTGTTTCTTCTGATCAGAACAGTATTATCTTTCAATGTTTTTCAGTTGTTGCCGCTCTAACCTCCAGCACATCCTGACGCCGTGTTTCCTTGTTTAGTTATTGAACCCAGGATGACTGGAGTGGGCTGATCTATGTGAAGGTTACTGCTTTTAGAACGCTGCAGACCGGACATGACAAGTCTCGTCTCTACAGGAATCTTTGCTCTGAACTTTGTTTCAGCTGATGGGTACTTTATTATTATTAAAGATTGATGTTGGACTGACTGAAGACTTCCAGGTGAGCAGTGATGGAGATGTCGGTGAGTGTGATGGAGCAGGTGTACGCTCCGCTGTCACTGAGGCTGGCGCCGGACAGTTTGATAGTCCCGTCGGTCTGCAGCGAGACACGCGGGTCGGACAGCAGAGGGAGATTGTCCTTCCCCTCCCTGCAGAGGAAACACACACACACAGTCATCAGATGGCTCTGTTACTCCAGCATGAAACATCCAGACAGAGAGAGAGAGAGAGAGAGGAGAGAAAGAGGAGAGAGAGGAGAGAGGAGAAAGAAAGAAAGAAAGAAAGAGAGAGAGAGAGAGAGAGAGAGAGAGATTGAGAGAGGAGAGAGAGGAGAGAGAGGAGAGAGGAGAAAGAAAGAGAGAGAGAGATTGAGAGAGGAGAGAGAGAGGAGAGAGAGAGGAGAGAGAGAGAGAGAGAGAGAGAGGAGAGAGAGGAGAGATAGGAGAGAGAGCAGAGAGAGAGAGGAGAGAGAGGAGAGAGAGAGGAGAGAGAGAGAGGGAGAGAGGAGAGAGAGGAGAGAGAAGAGAGAGAGCAGAGAGAGAGAGGAGAGAGAGAGAGAGAGAGAGGAGAGAGAGGAGAGAGAAGAGAGAGAGCAGAGAGAGAGAGGAGAGAGAGGAGAGAGAGAGGAGAGAGAGCAGAGAGAGAGAGAGAGAGAGGAGAGAGAGGAGAGAGAGAGGAGAGAGAGCAGAGAGAGAGAGAGAGAGGAGAGAGAGGAGAGAGAGAGGAGAGAGAGAGAGAGATATTCATCTGAACACTGTGAGCTAAATGTTTAAAGCCTCTAAAACAAGCACATTCTTGCAAGTTGTTTGATGCAAATGCATAGACAGTGTTAGAAACATAACTTATTTATTCATTTCACTGTTCATTTAAATGGTATCTCTTTATTTTATGATGGTTTCTGGCTTCTTTAAATCCAAATCGTATTTCCACTCATTTCATTTAGTTTTTGTTGTTGCCTAAAACAATCCCATTTTAAGATATTCAGTCAAATAAATATCAGAATCTGGGTTAAAAAACAACATGCACACATGAGGAGTTTGGCTCCAAACAGCAAACCGGTTTAACGTTTTCAGTGAAGGTACACAAGTTTAGAAAGACTTTGTGGAGGACTTACGGGAAGGTGAACGGCTGAATATTGACGGATGTCAGATCCTGCAGTGCTTTAGTTACTGCAGCCACCGGAGGGCGCTGCTGCTTGAACAGTCAAACTCTAGGGCTAGGGTTACCCAAACTGATACAGCCCAACATCTCTTTAACTGTTTGAAATAAGATGTTATACCTGACACAGTTCATCTCACAGCTTTAAGGATAAGGCTGCTGTCATTCTCTGTTTGATTCATTATCTTTTTAGATGCAATCGTTACCAAACTGAAACTCTGCAGCTGGGAGTGACTGAATACTGCTCACTACAAAGAAAACTACGGCATGAATACTTTATACGGAGGAGTGAGGACGTGACTCTCATCTATTGGAGGGATGAATTATGAATGAGTATGAATGCCTTTAGGTGTGCTGGATGGAGGCATGAACATAAAGGTTGTGGTTTCTGATGTTTAATATGTCTCTGACCATGTGATGTGCGGTCGCGGCGAGCCGAAGGATTCACAGAGCAGCACGATGTCTCCGCCCTCAATGACTCGGTACACGACTCCATCAGACGACAGGATCTGAGGAGGGAGCTCTGACACACACACACACACACACACACACACACACACACACACACTCACACACACACACACACACACACACACACACACACACAGACACACACACACACACACACACACACACACACAGGCAGGAAATGAAATTAAGTTACTCATCAACACTTCCCTCACTTTGACCG
Source organism: Zingel zingel (assembly GCA_023566125.1). NCBI lineage: Eukaryota > Metazoa > Chordata > Actinopteri > Perciformes > Percidae > Zingel > Zingel zingel. The sequence goes on from CM042318.1 coordinate 177,357, forward strand.
ACAAAAATGTTCAAGATTCATGACTTAAGTTCAGGAGTACTTTATAAAGAAGATATCATTTTCAAGAAAACCAGATATGGCACACGGCATATTAGATATTTAGATTTTAATTGAAAACAGTTATAAGCAACGAGGCAAAGACCAAAACGTCTTTGATGTGTAACAGTGACAGATGTCAGCACGGTTAATAACAACACAATCCAAAGTGCATTTATTCCACATGCATAATCAAATTATTTGTTGTTGGCATTATTAATTGTTATTATTTGTTATAATTTTTCAGACGAAATGTCTGTCAACTTCAGAAATTTTATTGAAAAATATGATAAGGGGAGTGCTCTGAGCCAACGCCAGCGTACTAACACACACTCTTTGTGATTATATTTCTAATGAAAATAAGTTGTAGGCCGAGGACAGACATCCTCCGTCCTGCTGGGCGTCGGTCAACACACGTCAGACATAAAATTAATAATCTAATCTGACTGGGAATAGAAAAGCTGCTTATTCACTTTTACAGTTTTACACCAAATTGTTCTTTTCTTTTCTTTCTTCCATCGTGAAGGTTTTATCACCAAGTGGTTTCTATTTGTTGTTTGATAAACCTGATGTTTTATGACTTACCTGTTTTATTGTTTTGTAACAGTGCTCTATGTATGAAGATTATTAGTATAATTATTATAATTTCTTTATCTAAAAATTGAAAATACTAAATTGCTTGAGGGCTCTGCAGGTTTGTGTCGTGGTTAAAGCGGCGGTGTGTGGGCATGTCCTGAGACGGAGAGAGAGAGAGCTGCAGCCTGGACTTACCCATGACGTAGAGGTGGGGGTACGGGGTAGGATTGTGCGTGTCCGTGCGTGCGTGCGTGTCCGTGCGTGCGTGTCCGTGCGTGCGTGTCCGTGCGTGCGTGTCCGTGCGCGTGTGTACGCCTGTACTCACCTACGACGTAGAGGTGGGTGTTGAGCAGGATGGAGCCGTGTTTGTTGGCGGCCTCGCACTGATACACCGCCGTGTCGGTGAACTCTACGTCTCTCAGGATCAACACACCGCCAGACACGCTGCGGCGAGGATCATCGTCCACCTCTGTACAGAGACCAGACCAGAGGTTAGAACTCAGACATTACGGAGATAACCAGACCAGACCAGAAGTTACAACTCATACATTATGGAGAGAACCAGACCAGACCAGAGGTTACAACTCAGACATCACAGAGAGAACCAGACCAGACCAGACCAGAGGTTAGAACTCAGACATCACGGAGAGAACCAGACCAGACCAGACCAGAGGTTACAACTCAGACAACACGGAGAGAAACAGACCAGACCAGACCAGAGGTTACAACTCAGACAACACGGAGAGAACCAGACCAGACCAGACCAGAGGTTAGAACTCAGACATCATGGAGAGAACCAGACCAGACCAGACCAGAGGTTACAACTCAGACAACACGGAGAGAAACAGACCAGACCAGAGGTTACAACTCAGACATCACGGAGAGAACCAGACCAGACCAGACCAGAGGTTACAACTCAGACAACACGGAGAGAAACAGACCAGACCAGAGGTTACAACTCAGACAACACGGAGAGAACCAGACCAGACCAGACCAGAGGTTACAACTCAGACATCACGGAGAGAACCAGACCAGACCAGACCAGAGGTTAGAACTCAGACATCACGGAGAGAACCAGACCAGACCAGAGGTTAGAACTCAGACATCACGGAGAGAACCAGACCAGACCAGACCAGAGGTTAGAACTCAGACATCACGGAGAGAACCAGACCAGACCAGACCAGAGGTTACAACTCAGACATCATGGAGAGAACCAGACCAGACCAGAGGTTAGAACTCGGACATCACGGAGAGAACCAGACCAGACCAGAGGTTACAACTCAGACAACATGGAGAGAACCAGACCAGACCAGACCAGAGGTTAGAACTCAGACAACACGGAGAGAACCAGACCAGACCAAAGGTTACAACTCAGACATCATGGAGAGTACCAGACCAGACCAAAGGTTAGAACTCAGACATCACGGAGAGAACCAGACCAGACCAGACCAGAGGTTACAACTCAGACAACATGGAGAGTTTGTTAAACAGAATGTTAACACAAAGAGTAACAGACGAGGCAACAGCTGTTCTCAACTCTTTTCAATAGCTGCTACACGACGTTCGTTACTTTCTTTGTCTGTTTGTTTCTCTCATTTCCCTTCCTTTGTTCCTCTCTTTCTCCCACCGTGCCTTCTTCTCTTTGTGCATTTATTTCCATCCTCCGATTTCCTTCCACTCATTTATCCCTTTCTTTCTTTCTCTCTTAATTTAATTTCCCTTCCTTTGATCCTCCTTCCTATCTTCCGCCCTCCATGCCAACTCTCTTTCTTCATTTTTATTTCTCTCTTGAGTTCATTTCCCCTCCTCCGTCCTCGTCTAGAAAGAAATTAAAAAAGAAAGGGAGGGATGGAAGAGGCATGCATCCATTCTTTCTTTATTTTTCCATCCACCTTAGATTTCCTTCAATTCCTTCATTCCTTTTTTTCTCACTACCTCACTTCCTTTGCTGGGTCGTTCATTCCTTTCATTCTACCTTCCTTCTCTTTTTTCCTCTCATCTTTCCTTTCTACCTTCCACATGTTTCTTTCTCCATTTTGTCTTGTTCGGGAACACTATACCATGTGGCCGGAGGAGCCTGGGATTGAACCGCCAACCGCTCTACCTCCTCTCTCTCTCTGGGAGTCAATCAGTAACTTTTGTGAGTCCATCTCTGCACATTATCCTGATTTATTCATCTGGTCTAAAGGCTTTCTGTTTCAGTGGACCAATCAGTCGGACTTCCTGGAGCCAGGAAATGACCGTGGCTCTTCCCTGAAATCTCTCTGTGCTCATGCAGCTTTGTGTAATAAAGAGATACAGAGTGAACCGAAAGACAAGAGTGCTGATCCTTCCACAGGAGATGAATATGTCGACTACTTTAGGTATCAAGGAGCAAGGTCTGAATTTAACTTTTTTGACCTTTTTTGACCCTAGTAGATTAACCAGACATCTTATTTTCCTCATCAAGTTAAAATACACGAAATGCACGAGCATTTTTCTTGAACTTGTTAAGAAGACACATTTAAGTGTTAGTACCTGTGAGTGGCTGACTGTTGATACTCCAGATGATAGACGGGGTCTGTGTTTTTGTTTGTACCTGTGACTGGCTGGCCATTGATTCTCCAGGTGATAGAAAGGGCTGTGTTTTTGTTTGTACCTGTGAGTGGCTGGCCATTGATGCTCCAGGTGATAGACGGGGTCGGGATGCCATTAGCCTGACAGTCAAGTCGAACGGTTTCTCCTGGAGAGTAGAGCAGGTTCTCTGGCTGCTTCACCCAGTACGGAGAGGCTGAAACACAATACACAGAGACTTACATTCTCACTTTTTTTCTTTCTTTCTTTTGAAAAACCTATTGATCACCCTTGACATAGGATCTGATTGGTAAACGGCTTGAGTCTGGCTTTAAAAGAACAAAAAGCCTGTTTTGCAAACTTGGGCCATGGAGTTTAATAGGAATGGGAATTTAGCACACAGGGAGACAAGTCAAAAGTTTAGCAGCTTTAATTTGATCTTAAAATGTTTAAAGTGAAGTTTTTCCATCTCCCTGTTCTCTGCTGTCAGAGACAGACTGGATTAAAACCATCGTGGCAGTAACTGTCTGTCTGTTCCTACCTTCCACGCTGAGTGTGAAGCGGTGTGAGGTGGAGCCGTGGTCGTTAAAGGCCCTGCACTCGTATTCACCATCATCTTCCTCGGTGATGTTATAGAAGCGAAGCTGGCGGCCGTAGTCGTCTGCCTGGCCGCTCGTTTCCTTCAGGTCGCCGTCCTTCTTCATCCATTCCACCTTTGGAGTCGGTCTGCAGACACAGACAAGATAACAAGGGGAAGAGCAGAACACAAAGAGACAAGACGTTTTTTTTGTTTTTTCCGATGTTTATGTCACTTTTTTGATTTTTTTTGTTAACTTTGATGTCTTTGTCGTTTTTTGCAAAATTTGGGTCGTTTTTTCTGTCACTTTTTTGACATTTGTACCACTATTTTAAAGGTTTTTGTCACTGTTTCCGATGATCACAGAGAACGAGAGGAACTGAATGGAAGAGTGATAGAAGAACATGGATCACTTTAGAGAGATATACAGGAAATTAGAGTTGAATAAACACAGATGATCTTGTTAAAGATGTAATATCCTGTTTCATCATTAAGATTATGTCACTCCATTTGTTGCCATGGAGACTCCCAGGGGGCTGATGGTAATTAGAGCAAACATTGAAACAGAGGAGAGATAAAAGGATTTAAAATGATTAGTTTAAAAACTCTTATCTGAGCTCAAACTAATTTTTTTCAAAGATACAAGGACATTTCTGAGATAACACAAAATTAAACACTCATGTGTGGATTAGTTGGAGCAGACATTAAATGGTCTTTACCCTGCCAGCTCTGAGTACAAAGTATGAGTAATGTCCGACTGAGCCCAAAGGGTGAACAGAGCAGCTCATTGTCCAGAGAATTCACAGTGAGCAAGTGCAAGTGTTGATGACGTGTCATTCATAAACTGAAAGAAAACAAACATCCGAGGGTGGAGAAGAAGACGAAGAAGAAGAAGAAGAAGAAGAATTTACACGAAGATGCCAACCGAAATGTTTATTTGGAGAGACGACGAGATTCAAGAACTTCTGTCAGTAAGAGCCGACGCCGAAATCCTCAGACGGATTCAAGTAACGGTGAGACTCGGTTGTTTATGACGTCTGTCCGCGGTGTAATCTACTGATTTATGTTCTGCCTCCTGAACGCTCTACCCAGGCGCCACCCCTTGCCTAGTCTGAATCAACGGAAGTACCATCATGGTACCAACCCGTTCTCATTCCGAACTCGTAAAATAAGGACGTTTGGACAGTGGCTGTTAGCGTCTGATGTGATGAAAAAGGCGTCTTTCAGCGTATTTATGTAACGCACCGGGGAGAGCAGCAGTTATATTTTAGAGAGTAGTATGTAAGGGTGAATTTCCGCGTAAGGATGTTGGTTGGGGGGGTGGATGGGTCAAACACAGGACTTTCACCCAGGAGAGCGGGGTTCCCGCTTGTCATGCTTGCAATAGTCATTTTTTTCTTTCTTCCCGTGTGTCACAGAACCATATGCCCACCCACGACCCTTTCCTAAACCCAACCATCCTGTTCTTCCCAGGTGTAACGGAACCGTACGCCCACCAACGACTCTTTCCTAAACCCAACCGTCCCGTATTTCCTGCGTGTCATGAAACCGTAAGCCCACCCACGACCTTTTCCTTAACATAACTGCGTCAAAAGGGACGGCAATAGTCCCGACCAAGCGCGTTTACTTATAGCACTAAAGGGACGGCGCTAAAGGGACGGCAATAGTCCCAACCAAGTGCGCTTACTTAAAGCGCTAAAGGAGACTTTTAGCGTCAATAAGAATGACAAAGGCACCTGACCAACCATCCATATTTTACGAGATGAGTGTGAGAACGTGTTGATGGTACTGTATTGTGTCAACAGTTAACTTCATTTAATATTGTATGTGCCGTTTTCTTTTGCGGGGTGCAAATGTTCCACCAAAACAAGTTCCTTCCTGAGACTTCTGTACCCACTAACTGACAGACAGACAGACTAACACACAGAGATCCTTACAGGCCTTTGGGGATACATTCAAGGACAACGCTGTGACCTCTGAGGGCCAACAGAGAGGTGTGAGAACCCGCGGGATGGAAGAGGTGAGGCTTCCTGCCGTGAACCACATCATTACCTGCAGAGAGAGAGAGAGAGAGAGAGAGAGAGAGAGAGAGAGAGAGAGAGAGAGAGAGAGAGATATAGATAGAGAGATGGAGAGAGATAGAGGGAGAGAGAAAGAGAGAGCATATGAAATCCATACACATCACACTAAAGAGATTTTTCTTCCTTTCTATTATAAAGAATTTTGCAAGATATCTTATTTCCATGAAGCCCTGTATCTGCGATTTCAGCACAAACTGAATGAGTAAATGTCCTTTATTAAATTATACGGACAGATGTTACCCTCATTAATATACATGTGGTGGACAATAAGATGGAAACACCGGTCAGTTCAAACGATCCTGCAGTTGAATGAACAACTCTAGTTTTAGGATTAGTCTTTGGCCTTCTACTTCTGTTAAACTGATCACTATCTGCTTTTAGATAAGCTCCATGCTATTGGACTTACAGAAAATTTCAAAAATTCGACATCCTATCACATCAGATATTATTGTTGTTGTTTTATTCCAGAACTCATGCACCTGTTCACACTCAGAGACCATGTGCAGGAAAGTTCCAGTTTGTTCAGGTTGACAGAACGTGCAATAGGGAATAGGAATGACTTTAGAGATGTAGCTCTTCTGAGGAGTCAAATATGTCCTATGACATATGTTGAAGTGGACCTGCTGGTGATTTCGGTTCTTGGAACAATGGAAAATGTCCAAAACTGCCTCCCAATTAATTGCGTTCCCCTCAGGGCTCAGCTCTTGCTCACATTCACTTGCTATTGGGAGTTCTCCTATGGATATTTGCATCAGTTTAGCATAGATCTTGGACGCTAATCCTCTTACAGGAAAATCAACAAACTATTTAATGATTGGGTGCGTCTCAAGACTGTTTCTCCATGGCACTCCATAACATTTTAGGGCTGATCTTAAGCACAGATATAAGAAGAAGGATGTCCTGAGGACCTCAAATCTAGCTCTTAGGTCTTCAAAACTCAACATACCTTTCTCATTGAATAGCTGGTTTACAGTATAAATGCCTCTGTCACTCCACTAGTTACAAGCAAAGGGTTTGTTACCAGATATTAAGTGTGTGTTGTGCCAAATTAGGGTGTTCAAATTTCACTTGTTGGTGTAGCATAGTTGCTCCTCCACCTGTTTAAAGTTGGTCAATGTGTTTTTGTGGACACACACCTGCAAATGCAAGGACTTGCAGTCTTAGACTTCCAGTGAGGTTTTGCTCTATTTCTCTCCATGGGACTGTAGATGAGGGGTCCATCCACACTCTGAGGGCCTGTAGCTGAAAGGCTCTGTGATACATTTTAAGGTTAGGGAGGGCCAAGCCTCCTGTGTTTGAGGTACGTTGCAGGGTAGAGTATTTTAGCCTAGGTTGTTATATTTCAAATATATTGCCAAATTAAGGTATCAAGTTTCTTCCAGAAATTTATCGGTGGGGGTAAGGGGATCATTGTACTTCAGAAATTCACACGAGGAGCTATGTTCATTTTAACAACAGCAATCCTGGACTGTAGCAATGCAAGCAGCACAGACCAATTGGCCAGATTCCTTTGAACACTACTTAATATAGTTTCATAGTTGCTGGACAAATTGCTGTAGGAATGCATGTATGGTGATGCCCAAATATGTAATTTTGCTTTGGGATGGTATTGTAACACTAATGGCTGATGTCACCTGTCTGTTCAATAAAAGAAGATTAAATGTATTCCAGTTAATTTTATAGCCAGAGATTGAGCCAAATTTGTTGAAGATCTTAAGAATTTTTGGAATAGAGTCCTCAAGATCAGCAATGTACAACAAAATATCGTCTGCAAATAATGATATTTAGCTGCTACTGGATTTAATCTGGACATTACAGATTTTAAAACAGTTCAAGAGAGATTGCAAATAGCATTGGGGACAGCGGACATTGGTTAAGACTATGGCTATGGGGTTGTATGTCAATACATGTCATTATTGATGTCACATGTCACATTCATGTCAATGAATTTGGCCCCCAAACTAAGCCTCTCCATTACTTCCCACAAGTATTTCCACTCTAGGCGGTCAAAAGCCTTTTCCGCGTCCACTGATAAAACTGCTGCCGTTGTTGGACGGTTTTTGGCTTCTTCTATTACATGGGTATAAAACCTGATTGGTCGGGGTGGACTAGCTTCTTGATAAAGTGCTCTAAGTGGAGAGCCAGGACTTTGGAATAAAGCTTAATATCAGTCCCAATGAGGCTGATGGGACTCAAATTTGAGCAATCCGTAGGATCTTTGCCCTTCTTTGGCATAACAGAAATCAGCGCGGTGTTGGTTTGTTGGTGGAAAGTACCCTTCTCTATGGCTGAAGTTAAAGCTTGTAAAATGGTAGGTCCTAATATGTCAAAATACTGTAGAAGAAGTTCTGATGGAATTCCATCCAACCCTGGTGTTTTCCCTTTTTTAACTGTTTTTAATGCTGATTTAATTTCCCCCAACGTTATAGGTTGACCCAGTTCTTCTGCCTCCTCTGGGTCAAGAAGAGGCAGGTTTAGTTCTTTTAGGAACTTCTGGCACTGTTGGATGCAGGAAGACTCGTACAACTTTGAGTAGAAGGATTGAAAAGTGGCGCTGATATTCTTAGGATTTGTTGAGATACCTCAGTCTGTGCGGATGCTGTTGATAGTAGCTCTGGATTTGCTTTGTTTTAATTTCAGAGCCCGCTATTTGCTTGGTTTACAGCCGTTAAAATAGTAATTTTGCCTCACTCTGTGCATTATGAACTCAGCTCTCCTTCTTAGTAGATCATTCAGCTCTATTCGACTTGTGACTAGAAGAGTATGTGTAGATTTAGAAAAATAAGTCTTAATATATTGCGCTAACGATTTACAGCATTCCTCCAACTCCACAATCCTTGACTCTCTTTTCCTCTTCAAATTGATGTCAAATCTCTCCTTTAGTTGCTTACCATGTATATGCAGGGTCAGACACTGAGTCGGTATTAATTGATATAAATTCAGCCAGTTTGGTTCTAAATTCTGTATCAAAAGCTGTGTTCTGCAGAAGGGAATTATTAAATTGCCATCTTCTAGATCTTTCTCATAACATATCACAACAAAATGTGGTTATCAGCGCATTGTGATGAGAAAGAATTGCTAGTTCTATTGCTATCGTGTGGAACATTGCCTTAAGCTCACTGGAGCACAAAATATAATCAATGCAGGAGTGGATGAGGTGACGGGTGGAAAAGAATGTGTAATCCTTGCTAGTATGATTGTGCATCCTCCATATATCTGTAAGATGATGGGATTCCACAACTGCTTTAAACGTGTCTGATATATGTTTTTGGGCTTTCGTGTGGTTGATCCCTGATCTATCCTGATTTAAATCTAGTACTGAATTTCATGTCTCCCCCTATAATTAGTGAATATTCATTGAGAGAAAACAAATGAATCATATGTAGACAGTGCATATTTTGTAGATGATTTACATCTCTTTTACATAAATGTGACTCTTGTATAAGTGCCACGTCTGTTTTTCCTTCTTAAACAGTCCTGGAATTTAGCTCATTTGATCGGCCCGTTTAGCCCCCTGATGTTAACTGAAAGGATTGAAAGCTCTTCAAAATGTACACGCATACATGTCTCGAGTACCCTACCAGATTTCGTTGACAAATCTGTAGCAAGGTATGAACGGTTAGCTCTGAGCAAGGTGTGACAAAAACATAAAAAGTCATATAAATCCCCTAACCCTCTGAGACCGCAGACCCCCTGTGTGCCCACATCAAACGCAGTTCATGCAAAACTCCAGCTTAAAACTGCACCTCCTGTCTTAAGTCACAGGTTAATTGAAATGGGTCTAGTGAATTCTTCTGTTAAACATGAACAATGTTATAAACACATTAGAACTAGGTCTCAACCAGCTGTTAATTTATGAAATAGGTTGTTGTCTGTCGTGAAAAACAATTTCTGGACTAAGCTATGTGAAAAACACACCAATCTAGTTGGAGCAACAAGCAGATTATGAGCTGAACAGACCACATCCCTCATGTTTTTTCAGTCTCGCTAAATGTTAACAAACAGACTGTAAACTGACCAACCAGTATTTATCATGTATTTTCAGTCTGGTTAAGTGTCCCTTTAAAGCTTGGCTCCAAAACTGACATACCGTATCCTCAGGATTTAGAGTTGTTCTTTTCAGCCCGGTTAAATGTCCACAAAAACATAGACTGTAGACTGAGTACCCAGCATTCATCATTTCTTACAGTCTGGTTAAATGTTCCTTCAAAGTTTGGCTCCAAAACCTACACACAGCATCCTCCAGTCAAACTCGGTTCAATAGCCCAGATACAGGTGCTGAGTCCTCCAGTCTCGGCCCCAACACCGAACGCGAAGTCCCACCGCCGCCCTCCGGTTCCTATGTGCAGGCATTTCACTGAGTCACCGTGATAACAGACCAAACGATTTGACGTTGAAGAAAAAGTAATAGACCTGGTTGAAATACAGAGATGAGTGCAGGAGCTCTAGTCTCTTGCAAACATAGCGGATGCTGGTCACGTGATCCAATATTGGCTTTTATGATAAACTATTGCTCAACCAAACCCTACTATGGCCACTAGAGGGTGCCACCGCTATAATATGAATGTGCATATAGGTCGTAACGTGAACTAGACATTGGTTTGAGAGATTTTTAACATAACGGCAGAAAGTGCTGATAAGACGCTTTAAAATGGCATTGGTGCAAATGTACACAATGTTTATGCGTGTGTGTGTCTCTGTGTGTCTCTACGTGTGTGTGTGTGTGTGTGTTTACTCACTGGGCAGCACAGTGAGTCTGACAGCGGTATCAGGGAGGACAGTTCCGGCTTTAATGTACTGGGCGTTGCAGATGTAGTCATCTCTGCTGTCGGTCTTCAGAAGATTAGAAAAGTAAAGGTTCCCGTCGAGGCCAACCATCACTCTGTCGCTCTGCTTGATATGCACCATCCCTAAGGAAAACACACAAATACACAGAGACACAGAGAGAGACATTGTATCAGTTACAAAATCAAAGAAAGGATAACACAGAGACAAAGACACAGAGACTTCAGGGCAATTCAATGAACTTAATTTAGGAACTTTATCAGTGTTAAAGCTGCCGTGTGGGCAGAAGGGAAGGAGAAACTGAGAAAGAAGAGCTTCTTTAGTGCCCTGCAGGGTGACTTAAACATCAACAACACTCAAACACATTCAACCTTTTTATACTGAGACTTGATCCTCATTTACAATGACATTGAGTCAGTTACAAAGACAAAGAAAGGAAAACAAACGAACAACGGAGTAAAAGCAACACCTCAATGAAAGTAAAACCTAATTGGAAAGAATATATTAGATAGATGAATTAGGAAAAAGGTTTGAGAGAATACATTTATGTTAAACAATTACAATTAGAGGTTTGGAGGGTTGAGTCAGATTTCTTAAACATCCTAAAAGGCATTACTTCATCAGACAGGCACACCCAGACACGTCAGCTGACATTACTTCATCAGACAGGCAGCAAATTTATTTTGCAGCCAGGGGGGTCTAGGCACTCTCCGTTGGCTTGCGAGCTGGAAAAACTAAACTCTGCTCAGGCCAATCACATCGTGTATAGAGTCGGTGGGTGGGCTTATGGCTGCTGGGAACAGCGGTCTTCTGGAAGACTTGAAGTTAAACTTTTCTTTGAGAAAAGAACAAAGAACGGCACTGAAATCATTCTAAAAAAAGGAAGATGTGTTTGCAGTTTTGCCGACCGGATACGGCAAAAGTTTAATCTTTCATCTAGCTTTGCTACCTTCTTCATTGCTCTGCCTGGTTGTAGCGCTATCCTATTGCGTGTAGAGGGATTTGAAAGACAACCGTTTATCCCGCCCCTCAGATTGCGCTCCGTCAATGGTGAGTTCCCAGACCCAACATTTTGATGTGGGTCTGGCTTGTCAGGCTATAAAAACTCAGATATTATGACAGATTTTCTTTAGATATGAGATGGTGTCACACTTTAGTGTTTTGCAAAGTCTCTAATAGTCTGCTCGAGACAGACAACAACCAGGAACAAAAAGTATGTTTGTCAACTACCAAACTGGCCAGAAGACAGGAAGTGGGAGTAAAAGCCGACTCACTCTTGTCCATCCAGTGGATGTTTGGAGGGGTGGAGCTCTCTGGAGGGTTGCAGGTCAGCATCATGCTCTCTCCCTCCTTACCGCTCTTATGAACTTTCTGTTGTTTAGGAAGGACTGGCTGAGCTGGAACACAAAAACACAAAGCACAAGATTTAAACTTTATAGTTAGTTTATAGTTCCTAGAACTCAACATTAAAACTAAAGAATTAGTAATTGATTACAGGAGAAATAAGATGACAACTGAGGCAGTGGAAATTAAAGTTTCAGTTATAGAAAGAGTGAACACATACAAGTATTTGGGCATTGTTTTTAATGATAGGCTAACATGGTCAGATCATGTTGACTTACTGATGAAAAAATGAAGTCCACGTGTATACTGTATGAGGTAGTTGCAGTTCTTTAAGGTGAATACAGATGTGGTGAGAATGTTTTTTTACGATCACTGCTGCATTTGCAGCTTTTTCTCCAACAGTTTTGTACAGTAAATGTCGCAGTAAGTCTGCAGTGAGTCAGAGCTCATCATTGACTACAGTTCTTTTACTCTCTCTCGGTTTGGTTTCTTTCTATGCAGTTTTTATCGCTCCACAGCTGCTGTTGAACACTATTGATCTGAGGAAATATCTTAATAACTGCAGAAAGGAGGAGGGCGTAACTCTTACACACAAAGCCAGGAACACCCACAGAATGGAGTGAAATTAGCTGATTGATTATTGATTATTCTACATCATTATGGGATAATTATTGGATGGGTGTTCATGTCCACCTGTTGAATGTCCAGTATTTTCTAGCTTTCAGCTGTTTTTGGGGTAAATACCTGTCTTTTTAGCTGCTAAAGCTGACCCTGAAAGAGGAAGATTTGAATTTTTCTTTTGTTTGTTTTCCTGCTTTCCACCCTGAATGTACTGCAGAACCCTGTTAAAAAATCTGGCACTTTAACAAAGTTATGACATGTGTCTATAAGTAAAAAAAATAAACAAAGAGTTGAATGTTCATATTAATCAGCCTTATCTGATTTGACCAACAGTATTCTGAGCTGCCTGTTGAACCCAAATACTAAAGCTGTGAGTCCTAACATCAAAATCAGAGTAACTTTTCATGGGACATTTTACCCATGTTGCCATTGTTCCTGTTACGTTTAAGTGAGTTAATCAAAATTAAACTGTGAAGGAGGGATGGTCCTCGCTGTATCAGCGGCAAAGATGCACATTGTTTTTGTATCATCCTTTCATGCCAGCAACTACAGATCTGCAAATGGGATTCTTTGAAACGTCCCCAGGTGTGCGCTCAGAGCTTTGTGGAACAGTTTTCTCTCTGTATGCACCCCTGGCATAGCCTGGTCCTACCAGACTCTGGTCCAGAGTCGCCTGGTCCTACCAGACTCTTGTAGAAGTATGTAGGAGGCTACCCCAGGCATGGAACAAGCTGCAAAACATTTTTACCTCTGCACAACTCCCTTCTTTAAACACCTTTAAAGGTCTTTGACAATCTTCCCTGAAGGAAGCATGTGTTTGCTTTGCATGCTTTTACTATTTCCCTTGGGTTGTTTTTATACATTATGTAATCAAACATGTGAACTTGTTTTTATATGAAAGTGCTTCTGCTGCTGACTTGATTCCCTGGAAGAAGAGATCTTGTCTCTCAATGGGACCTTCCCAGCTAAAAAAAGGTGAAAAAAAAATGAAATAAAAAAGCGATGGGGACATAAAATGGTCAGGCAAATTATGAATCTTATTCAGCGGCACTTCATCCCGAAGTGTCTGAACCCTTGTGTTGTCTTCGTTTCAACCTTGAAAAAAACACTTTTTCTGACATTTGTGACGCCTTTTTTCACAATTTGTTTTTGCTTTTTCCAACATTTAAAATTTTTCTTCTACACATTTTCAGCGCTTATTTCTACGTCCAATATTTTCTGATATAAAACAAAAATTTAAAACGGGCAAATGTGACCCAAAGTCAACACAAGGGTTAAATCTAAGGACAAATCTCTGCTGTATGTCCCCGATCATGACTCAAAACTAAAAGCCTTTAACTGAGGAACCAGCTGCCATTAGATATCAGACTGCTCCCTCCATCTCTGAGTCTGTTGTCACGTCTATATTTCTGTTTGTGAACTGCAGCGTGTTGTTGGCGTTGGGATGTTATTCTTGTGTTTTCTTTCCTGTTTGTGCAGCACTTTGTTCATCTGATCCAGACCAAGATGGCGGCGTGAAAGTGACGTGAAAGCGGCGTGAACGCAGTGTGAACGCATCATGACGCTCCGTGTCTCCCCAGATTTTCCAAATTAGTGGTAATATGCTTGTTTATCTCAAGTATTTTCAGTAAAAAACAGTTTAGCGTACATATCATATAACTGACAGGAAGCACTCATCAAACGTGTGAAACCAACAGTAAGGACAGTGAAAGTGAGGCCAGAGGGAGCTGACTATGCACTTCAGCAGCATTTTGAAAACACGGACTGGAGAGTTTTCGCAACTCAGGAGGAGACTGGGACTGAGGAGACTCAAGAAGGTCCACCTGTCTCCTCAGATCCTGGTGAACTTCTACCGCTGCACCATCGAGAGCATCCTCACCAACTGTGTCACAGTTTGGGATGGCAACTGCTCTGCCCATGACCAGAAAGCACTGCAGAGGGTGGTGAAAACTGCCAACCCAGTCTCACGCCAGTTCATGAAATTGTCACGTTATTTTGATTTATTGATTCATGTACAGGTCATGATTTTCTCGTTTATTTCGTGTACAGGTCCTGATCTTCGAACGTTACATTTCTCGAACTGCCATGACGAAATATGCTTCCCATTTAAATACATTAAATTAAAATTCGTAATCACCACACGAAAAAAACAACATAATCGTGTACTGTTCACGAATCAATAGATTCAATAACATAACCATTTAACAAACTGCCATGAGACTGGGCTGATACTGCCCAACGCATCACCAGTTCCTCACTCCCTTCCATCGAGACCATCCAGGTTAAGCGATGCTTGTGTAAGGCACGCAGCATTATCAAAGACTGTTCTCACCCCAACCACGGCCTGTTCACCCCACTCCCCTCCGGGAGGCGTCTCAGGTCTCTCTGCACCTGTACCAGCAGGTTCAGAGGAAGCTTCTTTCCTGCGGCTGTCACCCTACTGAACTCTTGGTCTGCATCCCAGTGACAACCAACCAACTAAGCCCCCAAACCCCCTATCCAACCCATTGTGTTCTATTTATTTATTTACAAATGTACATACTGTAACTACACTTATACATAGCCATATTCTACTGCTCGTCATACTATTCATCCTGCACATACACTTTTATTCTCACTACTCTTATAATGTTACCATTGTAGTGTTTCTGCACTACTACTGTTAACACACTGCACATAGCTGTACATACTGTACATATCTGTCTATATGGTTGATACCGAATATCCATATTTTATTGTTTTTCTTATAATAATACACTGCATTTATCTATATTATTTTTTACTACTATTATAATGTTACTGCTGCTACAATGCACATATCTGTACATGTTGTTCATACATTGTTCATATTACATAGCCATATTTATTCTGCCCTTATAAGGTAACTGCTAACACACTGCACACATTTATCTTTAATTTAAACTACTCTAAACCACCTTCTGTTCACCAACTGTACTACTGTCTACACTGCACCATATTTCTTGTCCTGTCTATACTTGTATATCACATTGCACTTTTCTGCTCTTTTTGCACTTCTGGTTGGACGCAAACTGCATTTCGTTGTCTTTGTACTTGTACTCCGCAGAATGACAATACATTTGAATCTAATCTAATCTAATCTAAAGTTTAATGTGCTGTAGAAATAGGTAAGATAGCTATTAAAGGTCCTCTGCTCTAACCAGAGTGAGTTCATCTTGCCAACACCACGGACCGACTGAGAGACGTCACAGCTCTGTATCCAGGAAATGGTTGCCACGGTAACGAGATGAGAGAGCAGAACAGCTGGCCTCACTCAACCTCACTGAGTTACTGACGGTAGTAGTCTAGATCAACAGAAGAACATTTCCAGATAAAGATGTTCTCTTCTCAAAACTTTACACGCTGAAAATATCAAAGTTATGGAGAAGATGTGGACAGTCCAACAAGGCAGACCTGCTTGGTTCTTTCAGGGATTGATTGTAAAGATGTACTAAGAATATGTTAGATCATTTCTGTCATGATTGTGATTTTCTGTTTTGTTCTGTTTCCTGTTTTATTTTGAAGTCTGTCTCGTCTCCCTTGTCTAGTTTACTTCCTGTCTTTAGTTTTCCCTCCCTTGTGATTGCCCTAATGTGTTTCACCTCTTTGCCCAGCCTAGTGTCACCTGTCCCTTGTTAGTGCTTGTTACCTGGTTTATTTAGTCTCTGTGTTGTGTCTGGAGTCTACCGTTTGTCTCTGAGTTCCAGTTTTGTTATCCTGTTCTGCTGTTCTGGAATTAGTTTTTGCCTGTTGCTTTCTGAATGTTTTGGTATGTACTTCATTTTTGTTTAATAAATCGCCTTAAACTGCATTTAGGTCCAAGCCTTTCCTGACAAACCATGACAATTTCATCTCTAACTGAGAGGTTTTGGGACTGATTGGTGGGATTGCTGTGGACAAAGTACACACAGAGATACACTGATAAGAGTCAATGAGGTTTAACCATGTATCACGTTACTGGATTGTGTCAACAGTTAACTTCATTTAATATTGGATGAGGAGTTTTCTTTAGCGGGGTGCAAATGTTCCACCAAAACAAGTTCCTTCCTGAGACTATTTAGCAGAGCCTCCGTCACTGCATCCAGATCTTTTGACCATTGGGATTGGTTTAAAATAATGCAGACAACGGAGCGTTTTTTATTCTCCTCTCCCAGAATGCATCTGTGGTGTCTCACCCTCCACGATGACCTGGATGCTCTGCGTCATGGCGGTGCCCAGGCTGTTGGAGGCGTAGCAGCGGTACAAGCCTTCATACGAGCTGAGAGGAACCTCGTCTTTGGCTCGCAGAGTCCCGGACTCTTTACGCTCCGAGCCGAACGCCTCGCCATCCTTCACCCAGCGGAAACTACACAGTAGAGGAGAAAGAGATTCAAAGACACATTAACAGTCAGAGAGAGAGGATTCTCCACAGAATCAAACATGAACGTCTGTTACAAAGAGGACGAAGATGCCAACGTGGTAAACACATATAATTTAAAATACTGAAAGTGAGGTTTAAATTAGAAGAGGAAATCAGGGAGTGAATCAGAGAGGACAGAAGAGAAGAGGCAGGGAGGGAAGGAAATGAGCAATGATTTAATAAAAAAAAATAAGATCAAAAAAAGTATCGTCATGCCAACAGACAGGCTGGACACACATACATAGACGCACACACAAAGACTCTCTCAGGTGTACGTACGTGGGCGTGGGGTTCCCGGAGGCCTCACAGGGCAGGTTGATGTCTTCTGTAGAAAAGGCGGTGAACGAGACCGGCGTCTCTGTCAGGACCGGAGGCTGCGAGACTGAACACACACACACACACACACACACACACACACACACACACACACACAAAGACACAAACAGACACACATATTGGTGATTTGTTTGTAGACAGACAGCAATACAACAGGAGATTTGTAATTCTGCTGTAAAAACACTGGTTCATGTCACAATATAAGTTAATTTGATATAGCACCTTTTACAGACAAAGTCGCAAAGTGCTTCACATGATACACATTTGTAAAAATACAGTAAGATCCAACAGAAAATAAGCAAGGAAAAAATAATTGAAAGACCAATGAAAATCATTTAAAAGATTAAAACCTAAAACCCAAAGTTACAAACATGAGTCAGAAGCGAATTTAAACAAGTGTGTGTTCAGCTGCTTTTTAAAAGATTCCACAGAGACTGCAGAATGTAAGACAGTAAGAAGAGCGTTCCACAGATTAGGAGCCACCGCTTCAAAGGAACGGTCAACTTTAGTTTTTAAATGAGTGTGTGGAACCCCCAGTAGTCCCTGGTTGGAAGACCTGAGGGACCGGTTAGTAGTGTACAGATGGAGCAGGTCAGAGATATAAACAGGTCTAGTCTCTGGTTAGAAGACCTGAGGGACCTGTTAATAGTGTACGGATGGAGCAGGTCTGAGATTAAAACAGACCATGCAAAGCTTTATAAGTCAGAACAACAACTTTAAATTGGATCCTGAACTTGATCGGGAGCCAATGTAATGCGTACGAAATTGGAGTGATGTGCGACATCCTGCTGGACCTGGTCAACAGCCTTGCAGCAGAGTTCTGGACCAGTTGTAGACAGTCCTGGGACGACTTGTTGAGACAGGTGAAAATGGAGTTGCAGTAATTAAGCCGGGATGATATAAAACCATGATTGATCATCTCAAGCTCAGAATGCGAAACAACAGCTCTAAGTTTGGCAATGTTTCTTAATTGAAAGAAACATGTTATGTGATTTGATATGTTGATCAAAATACATGTTATGATCAAATATAACACAAATATTTCCCAGTTTGAACTATACCACTAAAGAAAGGGATCCCAAGAGCTGAATAACCTTGGAAGCTGTAGTGTCCGCAGCAACAATAAGGACTTCGGTCTTATCTTCATTAAGGTGTAGGAAGTTGTTTGTCAGCCAATCCTTGATGGAAGTCAAACATTTAAGCAATTCCAACACTTTGTTAGTCAATTCCGGGTTAAAAGAGACATACAGCTGGATATCATCTGCATAGAAATCATAACGGCTATCTCCAAATTGGCTAATTATATGTCCCAGGGGAAGAATATACAATGCAAATAAAATCGTACCTAACACAGAACCCTGAGGCACCCCACAAGAAAGGGCATAAGTTTCTAAACAATAGGGACCAAGTGACACTGACAAGTGATCTGAAAGATAAGAGGTGAACCAATCCAGGGCTCTCCCTGAGATACCAACCCAGTGCTTAAGTATATCAAGCAAGATGTTATGATCCACTGTATTAAAAGCTGTGCTAAGGTCCAGCAGCACCAAAACCGAGCATTGACCCATGTCAGAGGACATTAATAAATCGTTGGACATTCTAAGAAGAGCGGTTTCTGTTGCATATTTCTGACGGAAGCCAGATTGAAATTTGTCTAAAATGTTGTGTGTATTCAAGACAGCAGTGAGCTGTTTAGCAACAACTTTTTCAAAAAGTTGGGAAATAAAAGGCATCTTGGAAATTGGCCTATAGTTTGCAGGAGTTGATGTATCCAGGTTGGTTTTCTTTAGTAGTGGCTGAACAACTGCATGTTTAAAATACAAAGGGACACAACCAGACAGCAGAGAGTTGTTGAGTATAGAGAGAACCCAAGTCCTCACAGAGCCAAGAACATTTTTAAACAAGGAAGTTGGAATAATATCTACTGGGCTCGAGGAAGATTTCATACTGCTAACCAGATCAGTGAGTTCAAGTTCAACAGTTCAAGATTGGTGGCTAGATCGAGTGAACCGAATATGGAGTAGTAGAGGGGAAAATGCCATTTCTGACATCACTCATTTTATTTACAAAGAAATAGAGAAAGTCACAGCAGTCCTTATTTGAAAACACTGGCTCTTCAGGAGGAGCAGGTTTGGCAATATTGTTGATGGTTTCAAAAAGGACTTTAGGGTTACATTTACTGGAAGAAATGAGGTTAGCAAAGTAAGATGTCCTCGTCTCCTTAACCATGTTGTTGTATTCAGTCAATAGGTCTTTGTGATACAGCCGGTGAACATGACACAACAAGGAGAGTCACTTACTGTTCTGCACTTTGTCTGTTCGTCCAATCAGAAGCAGGTAAAGAGAGTGAGAGAAAACAGGTTAAAACACACACACACACACACACACACACACACACACACACACACACACACACACACACACACGTTAGAAACATGTATCCATACACTGAGGTACATTCATCCATATACTTTGGTCATGTGATCACATCCAGAGGTTGATTCTGTGATCCAGGAGATTAAACACGTTACATTATTTTCTTCCTACTTTATTCTGAGTACACTGATGCATTTACACTGATGTAGTTTGTCCAAAGTCAGCACTGCAAGTCCCAGAATGCAACTCTCAAAACGGTTTGAAACTTGTTAAAGTGGCGACGAGGAAACTGCAGTGGTTATTATTGAAACGGCGAAACACAAACTATACAAATGTAATAGATACGTTTTTTTTCTCCAATAAGTACCACTCTACTGCCATCAGTTAGGGAGAAAACAAGCCAGGCGGATGAAATATATGCACTACACAAGTGACTATACACAGTATTTTAAATAATGTTTATCATCTAAAGGATTCTCTTTCCTCTCTCCGTTTCCTGACTCAGACACGATGGCGTCTCAGATCCATTTACATCTTCCCCTTCCTCCCTCCCTCCCTCCCTCTCCCTCTCTCCCTCCCTCCCTCCCTCTCCTGCTCTCCCGCCCTCCCTCCCCCTCTCTCCCTCCCTCTCCCTCTCTCTCTTCCTCCCACCCTCCCTCTCCCTCTCTCCTTCCCTCCCCCCCCTCCTCTCGCCGCCCCTTCAGATCTGAAGGTCGATCTGAAGGTTGATCTGAACTCGACTCCTCCTCTGGGACGTCCCAGCTGATCCTGCTGACCTTTGATCCTAACCTCTGGGACCACAGCTCTAAACCTGATTGTCTGGAGAAATGTGTTTGTGTTTGCACTTACGTAAATCTGTTCAAATATTACGTTTCTCCACGTGCAACATTCCAGGTTTTCAAACAAAGACCGGAGCAAAACGGACAGATAAACTAGACAAGAAGAAGTAAAGATGCATCACTAACAAGTACTTCCTGTTTTCATTCATTTCAGCGCAGAATGAAGATGACCTTGCAGACACTTGAATGCTCTTGTTTCTCTGTAAATGATTTAGCGGGTCTAGACCTTCTCTATCTGTAAAGTGTCCTGAAGTAACCTGATCTGATCCGTCCCAATTTGAATTCATAGATTTGGAGAGCGAACCAAATTGTTCTTCATAATCAAATTCATAAAGAAAAAAGATCGTTCTTCAGGACATGATCACCTGTTTCCTGGTGAAAGTCTTGTATTTTCTCCTTAACTTCTTCAGGACATGATCACCTGTTTCCTGGTGAAAGTCTTGTATTTTCTCCTTAACTTCTTCAGGACATGATCACCTGTATCCTGGTGAAAGTCTTGTGTTTTCTCCTTAACTTCTTCAGGACATGATCACCTGTTTCCTGATGAAAGTCTTGTGTTTTCTCTTTAACTTCTAGTGAAAGTCTTGTGTTTTCTCTTTAACTTCTAGTGAAAGTCTTGTGTTTTCTCCTTAACTTCTTCAGGACATGAGTCAAACTCCCCCCTGACCTCTTCCCTACGAGGATCTTCATGGTTTTATACTGCAGCAGTCAATGTGCTGCTGAGTAATAAATAAATCATAAATACTAGAATACATACTGATTACAGTGCTGCACTTTCACAGATATTGTTAAATGTGTTGACATTGAGGATTTAGTTTAAAGAACATTGCATTTCTTTGTGAAGAGGGAGAGAGAAAGGTATGGGTTGAGGTTAGGTTTAGGGTTAATACTCACAGTCTTTGGGGATGTTGATGGCGCCCTGAGCCAGCTGCGGCATGGACAACAGCAAGGACAGAGCGAGGAGGAGGAGGGGGAGGGCGGGGGGCCACGGTGCCCTGAAACCCGTCCATTGACGCTGTGACACACACATCTCTCAATGTCCCATCCAGAGGGACGCACACGACCAGGCACACACAAAACACACACTTCAACCCTCTGGAGACACAGAGCGAGAGTGTGTGTGTGTGTGTGTGTGTGTGTGTGTGTGTGTGTGTGTGTGTGTGTAGGGGAGGAAGAGCGTTGACCCGAGAACAAAGGAGAGATGGGGGGAGGAAGAAAGAAAAGACATCATTAATATCATCAAACATAAATCATCTCACAACACGACAAACATTAATTTACTCCAATGGGAAATATGACTTCATGTTGACCTACAAAATAAAAATTCATAATTAACTCCAAGGTGTGTGTGTGTGTGTGTTTGTATGTGTCTGTGTGTGTGTCTGTGTGTGTGTATGTGAGGTCATCCTGATGAAGACTGATCAGATCGCGGCAGCAGGAAACATCTTCTCTGCTAATCACATTAACGAGAGAGAGAGAGAGAGAGAGAGAGAGAGAGAGAGAGAGAGAGAGAGAGAGAGAGAGAGAGAGAGAGAGATCTTGTCTTTTGTCCCTGATGAACACTGACTGTGACAGCTGAGTGTCGGGGTGAACACAGATGGATTGACTCTCTGCCTTTGTGTCTTTAAAGACTGAATCACTGCGAAGTAGCGCTAATACAACAATCACTTCCTGTAGACAACTGGTCGTTGAGTTCAATTATGGCATAATGTCATCATCAAACTAGGTTCTTTCTGTTTTCATTTTAAGCCATAACTGTAACGTTTAAAGGTACCTTTTATGCTTTCAGGAATTTTCGGTCACATCTATAATGTAACAATGTCAGATTTCCAAGGTAAACGTGGCCAGAGCGTCAAATAATGAGATGAACTTACTTCAGAGAAATCCCCCTGAACTAAAAACCTCAGATAACCAACTGGACTGTACTGGTGTCACATAACACCAAGCAGGGCTTCTATGATTGGTCCAGGCAGCTATTGCAGTTTTATTTTTAGGCTATGGCTGTGTTCATGTAGCTACATGCTAAGTCAGTGAAAGCTGTAATCTTGGCTGCTAATGTTATTAATTTATCCCCAACTTTGGGTCACATTACTGCTGAAACAT
>CM042318.1:202500-227500 GCA_023566125.1 Zingel zingel
CGGCTGCTGTTACCTTTTCCAAAATAAATGATCCAAACAGAGCAGCGGGGCGTTTAAGGGAAGATAACGAGCAGCGGTCGGGGTTCACAGAAATATAACAGACAGAGGGTGAATGACAGACAGAGAGTGAATGATGGCTGATGAAAATGTCCCAGGATGCTTGACTTCTCATAACAATAACAGTAACACACCAGATTATATTTGTGTTAATGTAATGCTTCTCAGCTGCCATGTTAACACCTTCACCTCAGAGTTCTACTCCCGATTACCAGAGCGTGATAACTCCTTCAATAACTAGGGGATTCCTGCAGGTATTAACGAGGTTCAGGGTACACGTCTCCACATGCTCCGTAGGTTTAACTAGCTATCCCTGCACCTCTGCAATGGTTTCTGACCCAGAAACAGAAGAAACAGCAACAGCACAAGGTTAAAGCTTTATAACTTTGTTATATTGATGTACATCTGTTACATTCAAGCCAAATGACTTGCTACAAATCTAATTAAGACTATCAGCTCCACACAACTCTCTCTGGATCTCTCAGTATGTTCATAAGATTGTGGCGTCCGGCAACTGTCGCGTGCAAATAATAATAATAAAAAAGTGAAGATAATTGCCTCCTCTGAAGAGTCCATCATGCTTTTTAATCCTCCGTGTCCTCCTTCTCTACTTATGGGAGAGACAGAAACTACGCACTACAGCTTTAAACCCTGACTCTGTTGGTCACGAGTAGCAGCTTGCCACCTTGGCTCCTGCAGCACGCTACAATGTTTACATGTAATTGCAGACTTAGACATATTTGAGATGGCAGGAGAAAGTGGAACACTCAGACTAGGGACCTAAGAATGCCAAGCACCCAGAAAAACATCACCCCAAACTAGCATAGCGGACCACGCGCCGCCGCTACTTCTGGGTGAAGTGGAGGCTGATAGTCTGGTGGTTAGAAGAAGTACTGAGGTACTCAAAGGCGTTAAAGCCTTATTTGACAAAACGATTGACCCTGTTCTACTAGTCTAAGAAATGTAGGCTACAGCTTGTAACTAGTGGAGTGACAGAGGCATTTATACTGTAAACCAACTATTCAATGAGAAAGGTATGTTGAGTTTTGAAGACCTAAGAGCTAATTTTGAGGGCCCCAGGACATCCTTCTTCTTGTATCTGTGCTTAAGATCAGCCCAAAATGTTATGGAGTGCCATGGGGAAACAGTCTTGAGGCGCACCCTGTCAGTAAATGGTTTATTGATTTTCCTGTGAGAGGATTAGCGTCCAAGATCTATGCTAAACTGATGCAAATATCCATAGGAGAACTCCCAATAGCAAGGAAATGGGAGCAAGAGCTGAGCCCTGAGGGGAACGCAATTAATTGGGAGATAGTTAGGGACAATATTTCCCACTGTTCCAAGAACCCAAATCACCAGCAGATCCACTTCAACATATGTCATAGGACATATTGGACTCCCGAGAAGAGATACGTCTCTAAAGCCATTCCTACTCCCTATTGCACGTTCTGTCAACCTGAACAAACTGGAACTTTCCTGCACATGGTCTCTGAGTGTGAACAGGTACATGAGTTTTGGAATAAAACAACATCAATAATATCTGATGTGATAGGATGTTGAATTCCTACTGAACCGATTGTTTTGTTACTTAATGACGACTCTAAATTACACTTTATCGCACCGTTGTGACGAAAAGAGAGCTGAACCAGAAGGCAAAGCTTTCAATCTACCGGTCAGTTTTTGTTCCTACCTTCACCTATGGTCATGAAGGTTGGGTCATGACCGAAAGAACAAGATCCAGGGTACAAGCGGCCGAAATGGGTTTTCCTCAGGAGGTGGCTGGCGTCTCCCTTAGAGATAGGGTGAGAAGCTCGGAGTAGAGCCGCTGCTCCTTCGCGTTGAAAGGAGCCAGTTGTGGTGGTTCGGGCATCTGGAAAGGATGCCCCCTGGGCGCCTCCCTAGGGAGGTGTTCCAGGCACGTCCAGCTGGGAAGAGGCCCCGGGGAAGACCCAGGACAAGGTGGAGGGATTATATGTCCAACCTGGCCTGGGAACGCCTTGGGATCCCCCAGTCGGAGCTGGTTAATGTGGCTCGGGAAAGGGAAGTTTGGGGTACCCTGCTGGAGCTGCTACCCCCGCGACCCGATACCGGATAAGCGGACGAAGATGGATGGATGGATAAATTACACTTACTTGGGAGACGGAAGAAAGTTTGGCTAGCCGGCTCAACCGCGACCAAGAAAATGATAGCTCAACGCTGGCTCCCCCCCACTCACATTGTATAAAACAGTGGTTAGCGTATTTTCTGGACATAGTTGTGCTTGAGATCTCTACAGCAGGGATTAACAAAGCCAAGTCATCAACTATAGACCTATGGAAAGGTGCAGCAGCACAGGTATCAGTCCTAATGACCTCAGCATCACAGCTGCAGAGTGACTAGGCATGGTGTGATTTCTGTTTTTGTATATTTGTTTGTTTTTGTTTTCCTCGAGACCGCAGATGGTGGGGGGGGGGTGGGAGAGGGTTGTTGTTCTTGTTCAATTGTATTTGTATGTTCTGTATGTATGTATATATATATATATATATATATATATATATATATATATATATATTATTTTTTATTTATCTAAAAAAAAAGAAATGTAGGCTACAGTGCTGGAAGTCCTCCATGTTCTCCCTGCTTTCCAAGTTAACTTCCTGCTGTTCCAGGTTGTTTTTTCTCTGTGGTTGTAATTAATGAGGACTTCCTTTAATTTGAATATTCATTGAGCTCCTGCTGTGGCGCTGAGTTAAAGAGGGGGATGGCTCATTGATGAATGAAATGTAAAGACGGCCAAGTGTGTCTGAGTGTCTTCATCCAGCTGGAGCTCAAAGACTCTTGACCTGCTGACAGAAAACACTTGGCACTTTCACTGTGCACAAAGACATTTAACCACAGTGTTGTTCACTTTTCATCGTCCCTAATGCGTTGTGGCCTCTTGAATTAAATCCGACAGAGAGGAAGAGATGTAGAGATGAAGAGGTGCAGGAAGTCAGCGGCCGAATCACAAAAAACATCCTAAGTCTTACGATAAGAAAGGAAGAGTCTAAGATGGGATTTTTCCCAATATAGAGAAGTAAATCCTCACCAACTTTAAGAATCCTATCTTATCTCCGGTTAGGAAATCCTAAATACTCCACTCCTGGGACTTTGTTGGCACTTCTTGGTCCCAGACTTGGACATAGGTTCGGCGTCTGCACACTGCTCTATCGGTCATGCAGTCACTTTGTTGTGTGCATCGTCATGGAAACACTGTCTGGGTCTCCTCAGCATGGGAAGTCTGCAGGATCCACTGTGTCTAGGACGGAGGATTTAACCGGCCAGTCCTCAACGATCAGAAGCTCCCTGCGGCTGTTGGAGACGCTAAAGGAGAGTTTGAGACTGAGTTGGAGGGATTGTAGTAGTAGTGCTTAGACTAGAGGGGCAGAAAGTGATCTGTGCTGTACATCTCATTCAGAGATCAGACCCTGCAGCATGTCTCTGTTCTGAACCGCTTCACATTAAACACACTCTTCCTCTCTTTGTTCCCCCTGAGCCCTGAGGGCTTAAAAGGGCGGCATGTGGACCGCCAGAAGGAGTGGGGGGGGGGGGGCAGGTGGGACGGTCTATTGGGAGGCCTGAGGGAGGTGGGGGGGGGGGGGGGGGGGGTGGGGGTGGGGTTAGGTGGACGGATTGGGCGAGACAGAGCGAGAAATTAATTCATTGATAGATTCCGATCTGCAGGAAAAGAAGTGTGGAGGGAGAGATTAGAGATGCACACACACACACACACACACACACACACACACACACACACACACACACACACACACACACACACACACACACACAAAGATGAGTAGTATTCCCAGTTCATTTCACCTCATTTCATTATTCATTATTCATATTCTGATGTCTGTAGAACGACTGCTCGTCCTCCTGTGTTTCTCCAGAACCATTGTACCCAAAATATCTCACAGAATAAAAGCCCAAAACAACCAACAGCTGTATACTACACACTAATGACTGACTGTGTACCAAACACTAATGACTGACTGTATACTACACACTACTTACTGACTGTGTACTAACACTAATGACTGACTGTATACTAAACACTGATGACTGACTGTATACTACACACTAATGACTGACTGTATACTAAACACTGATGACTGACTGTATACTAAACACTGATGACTGACTGTATACTACTACACACTACTTACTGACTGTGTACTAAACACTGATGACTGACTGTATACTACACACTACTTACTGACTGTATACTACACACTAATGACTGACTGTATACTACACACTGATGACTGACTGTATATTACACACTGATGACTGACTGTATACTACACACTACTTACTGACTGTATACTACACACTAATGACTGACTGTATACTACACACTAATGACTGACTGTATACTACACACTAATGACTGACTGTATACTACACACTGATGACTGACTGTATACTACACACTACTTACTGACTGTATACTACACACTGATGACTGACTGTATACTACACACTGATGACTGACTGTATACTACACACTGATGACTGACTGTGTATTTCAGAGGAAAACAGATGGAGAAATATTTCTGGTTATGCTGCAGATGCACGCATAACGTGCATGTGTTTGTGCGTGCGTACGTGTGTGTATATGTGTGTGTGTGTTCATGCCTCATGAATATTTAATGTAAATGTAATTTTAATAAAGCACCACTGAAAGAGCAGCAGGTTTTATTAACCAATGCCCTCGTTTCTTATGAATAAATCATCTGCTGCTCTGTTCTTATTGGTTACGGAAGCGGGAGAGCTTTACGAGGGAGAGGTTACCTTGAGGAAGCGATGCAGCAGGAAGGTGAACAAGTTGGTCAAACATCCTCCTAGCCATTCTAGGCTGTCTCTTTTCTGTCTCCATTCCTTCCATCATTGTGTGTGTGTGTGTGTGTGTGTGTGTGTGAGAGAGCAACCCGACACCTTTCATACTCAAATCAGACAGACACACACACACACACACACACACACACACACACACACACACACACACACACACACACACACACACACACACACACTGACTGGGTCATTAGTGCCATATGTTGCTGGATAAACAGCGATCCAGCCCGGCTGGACTCCCTTAGGTTGATCTGAGGCCGAGTGGCTCCAGCTGTGAATGCCGCGGTGAAACACATCTATCACCGCCTTCACAAAGAGACACACAGAGGAGGCCACTAGAGAAAGATATGATGTAACTATTAATGAATCTGAGAGACAATAAGAGTCAAATATCCACATGACACAGGTCAGATGAGAGAAGGATTGTAGTTTAAAATGTTGTCTATCTAGACAGTAATTTATTAATCTAATTTAATGAAAAGAAATTCTCAACATTATCAGAGATAAAGTCAGATGCTGCGAGGCCTCGGCGGCTGACAGTAAACCGTTCCTCTGTTTTCTGTTGATCAATACCTGATCATAAATCACATGTGTGAAGGCTCAGTTAACCATCGCCGTTAAAACACAACACGCACTGCTTCTTCTGAGGCCGCTGAGACTGAAACACAACACTGCAGATTCCAAACCAAAACGGCTCAGAAGTATTTCCAAATGTCTCCGTTTTAGGGGCTCGGAAACACCAGAGCAGGGGGAATGAGAGGGGGGAACACCAGAGCAGGGGGAATGAGAGGGGGAAACATAGCAGAAGATATTCCTTTTTAAACCATAATGTAGCGGTGGAGATGTAGCCTCAGACACATGCAGAATGATCACCAGCTGATGTTACCTAAGATATCAATTCTTTCTGTAGTGTTTACATCTGATTATGTCTTTTTGCACAAGTAAATCAGGTTTTAATGATAAATATATGAATATGATCTGTTTGTTCAGGTTAAAACCAGCTGGAGTATAAAAGCTGTTTCATGCTGCTTGCGTTCAGCGCGGCGCCCTAGACGGCTATGTGACGCAAACGTGCAAGATTGCAATCACAACGATTGGCTAACGGTAAGACCATACTGTTCTTGGAGCCGCTCTGATTGCTTTGACCACACTCAGTATTAAACAACAAGACAGTTCGCAGCGACCATGCATGCCGCAGAGCGCCAACCACAAGAAGCATGAAACCCATTTAAGGGCGCTTGGTGCAATTCAGAGTGAAGTTTTTTTCTCTCCGTTTGTGGAAGACCTAGGTGCAGATATTAGGCAGGGAGTTAAGGAGTTCTTCCACAGGAAAATGTGACCTTTTCCCATTAGAATTGCAGTTTTACATCATTTTGGACCATTATTATTTCCATATCTGTGTCTAAAACGTTGAAAAATCTAGAGCATCATTTTTCAACGTGCAGGGTAAAACCACTTTGTGTACTACTCTCTACTGTTGTCTCTCTACATACTACTCTCTACTGTTGTCTCTCTACATACTACTCTCTATTGTTGTCTCTACATACTACTCTCTACTGTTGTCTCTCTACATACTACTCTCTACTGCTGTCTCTACATACTACTCTCTACTGTTGTCTCTCTACATACTACTCTCTACTGCTGTCTCTCAACATACTACTCTCTACTGTTGTCTCTCTACATACTACTCTCTACTGCTGTCTCTACATACTACTCTCTACTGTTGTCTCTCTACATACTACTCTCTACTGTTGTCTCTCTACATACTACTCTCTACTGCTGTCTCTACATACTACTCTCTACTGTTGTCTCTCTACATACTACTCTCTACTGCTGTCTCTACATACTACTCTCTACTGTTGTCTCTCTACATACTACTCTCTACTGTTGTATCTCTACATAGTACTCTCTACTGCTGTCTCTCAACATACTACTCTCTACTGTTGTATCTCTACATACTACTCTCTACTGCTGTCTCTCTACTGTTGTCTCTCTACATACTACTCTCTACTGCTGTCTCTCTACATACTACTCTCTACTGTTGTCTCTCTACTGTTGTCTCTCTACTGCTGTCTCTCTACATACTACTCTCTACTGTTGTCTCTCTACATACTACTCTCTACTGCTGTCTCTCTACATACTACTCTCTACTGTTGTCTCTCTACATACTACTCTCTACTGTTGTATCTCTACATACTACTCTCTACTGTTGTCTCTCTACATACTACTCTCTACTGTTGTCTCTCTACATACTACTCTCTACTGCTGTCTCTCTACATACTACTCTCTACTGTTGTATCTCTACATACTACTCTCTACTGCTGTCTCTCTACATACTACTCTCTACTGTTGTCTCTCTTCATACTACTCTCTACTGTTATTGTTAATACTAAGTCATCTTACAGCCTGCTGCGTCCAGTACAGACGCTAAAGGGAACATTATCACTGACCCAGAGTCAGTGTGTGACCAGTTGGAGAGAGAACGGGTTGGTTGATTACACGGCTGTTAACTTAGCGAGGCCTGAGGCAATAACCCTCCTGGAGAGAGAACCACATTATGTTTTCACCATGATCATCACATGCTCATAAGCATCCATATCAAAGTAAGTCTTTCTCTCTGTCCTTCATCGAAAGGGAAACAACTCTGTCTCCAGGTAACATCTCTACCAGCTGGCAGATCACATTTCTTTATTTCCACTCAACTCACAGAGCCTCTCTCTCTCTCTCTCTCTCTCTCTCTCTCTCTCTCTCTCTCTCTCTGTCTCTCTCTCTCCCTCTGTCTCTCTCTTCTTATATCCCCCCTCTTCTGTTCACAGGAAGGAAGGTTTAAATTAAAAGACATTTGATGCTTATCATATTATTCAATGTCAGTTTGCATCGTTGTTAAGTGTGTGTGTGTGTGTGTGTGTGTGTGTATGTGTGTCTCCCATCCCTCTCCGTCTTCCCCCGTCACCATGGTAACCCCCTGACTCCACCATCCCCCACACTGTCCCTCCTTATTTCCTCCCATCCCCCACTCTGTCCTCCATACCTCCCTCCCTCTCTCGCTTTATCCCTGCTGCCACTCCCTGGCACACACACACACACACACACACACACAAAAACACACACACACACACACACACACACACACACACACACACACGCACATACACGCACAGACACACACACACACACACACACACACACACACACACACACACACACACACGCACACACACATCTCCATTGTCTCCCACCTAGCTCTCTGCAGTCTGTTTTAAGGAAACATTTCTTTTTCCCTTTGGTGCAGCTTCTTAAGACAATTACTTTTCTGTCTTAAATTTTTATTTTTTGAATATGCAAATGAGGCACTATCTAATGCTAACTTTTGTTGAATGTAGAGACATCTACAAACACAAACAGACAAAATGTATTTAAATACATTTTTATTTTGGATGATTTTCCCCAATAATCTGAAAGAAGACATGCTATGGAAGCAAAATCATCCCAAAGTCCAGATTAAAAAGCCATGGTTTTGCCTGTAGTATTTCTAGTATTTCCTCTTAAAGTGCAGTGACATAAACACAGACTGGTCAAAATATCAGAAACACAGACAGATGGTCACAAGTTCTGCTGTCAGGACTCGCTGCAGGTATGAGGAGAGGAAGAAAACAAACAGAAGAAACAGATTCAAGATTTAAAGTTTTTTTTTAAGGATTTTCTCAGGTTGGTTTCCCTGACAAACATTCTGCTGTATAAAAGAAACTCTCATACATCCCCCCCTCGCCCCCCCCGGATTTCTGCAGAGGGAACGGTTACAATCAGCGTTCACGCTGGGCAACATGACTGCAGAAGTTACCATATTTATCCAATCCTGCTCCGATCGACAGGATGGAAACCGGATATCAAAGGTACAAACATTACCAGACGCCTCTGTCCATAACTTCTGTCATCTTGGCCACAAATATCATCCGTCTTCACCCAAACAGCGCTCTGACATCAAGTTAGTTTCATTTGTCTGTCTGTCTTGTCTGTCTGTCTGTCTGTTTGTCTGCCTGTCTCTCTGTATTTCTCTGTCTGTCTGCCTGCATGTCTTTCTGTCTTTCTGTATGTCTGTCTGTCTGCCTGCCTGTCTCTCTGTCTTTCTGTCTGTCTGTCTACCTGCCTGTCTCTGTATCTTTCTGTCTGTCTGTGTGCCTGCCTGTCCCTCTGTCTTTCTGTCTGTCTGTCTGTCTGCCTGCCTGCCTGTCCCTCTGTCTTTCTGTCTGTCTGTCTTGTCTGTCTCTCTGTCTTGTCTGTCTGTCTTTTTGTCTGCCTGTCTCTCTGTCTTTCTGTCTGTCTGTGTGCCTGCCTGTCCCTCTGTCTTTCTGTCTGTCTGTCTGTCTGTCTTTCTGTCTTTCTGTCTGTCTGTCTGCCTGCCTTTCCCTCTGTCTTTCTGTCTGTCTGTATGAAAATGTTAAAAGTTATACTGAATGTAATCCTTCAACCTTTATAGTTGTCGCTGTTGATACAAATCGATCAGTTTCTCTTAACCTGAGTCAATAAGAGCAGCTCTGTCTCTTATTTCAGAAGCTGGAACCAGAGAGGTTAAACAGGATAGGTTTCCTGATTGATTCAGGGTTGCGTGCGAGTCTTTCCTCTCATGCATTTTACTGTAAAATGACAGATATTGATCCAGGTGATTGCAGTAGAGACACGATCGGGATATGGACAAAGATGTGGAATAAATTCAGCTCCTGATGGAAACATGGTTTGCAGAAAGAAAGATCCCAACGGATCAAAGCTTGTTGGTCCTCCACCATTGTCTCCACCTGAGGGACAGATTCAGTCTGAGGGACAGATTCAGTCTGAGAGAGGAAGCTGCTTCCTGTTGTGGTCAGGTTTATTCTGAGTGATGGAAGATTTTGTGTCTCAGATATTATGTCTCAGATATTGTGTCTCAGATATTGTGTCTCAGATATTATGTCTCAGATATTATGTCTCAGATATTGAGTCTCAGATATTATGTCTCAGATATTGTCTCAGATATTATGTCTCAGATATTGTCTCAGATATTGTGTACCAGATATTGTGTCTCAGATATTATGTTTCAGATATTGTCTCATATATTATGTCTCAGATATTATCTCAGATATTATGTCACAGGTATTATGTCTCAGATATTGTTTCAGATATTGTGTCTCAGATATTGTGTCTCAGATATTGAGTCTCAGATATTATGTCTCAGATATTGTCTCAGATATTATGTCTCAGATATTGTCTCAGATATTGTGTACCAGATATTGTGTCTCAGATATTATGTTTCAGATATTGTCTCATATATTATGTCTCAGATATTATCTCAGATATTATGTCACAGGTATTATGTCTCAGATATTGTTTCAGATATTGTGTCTCAGATATTGTGTTTCAGATATTATGTCTCAGATATTGTCTCAGATATTATGTCTCAGATATTTTCTCAGATATTGTGTCTCAGATATTATGTCTCAGATATTATGTCTCTGATATTGTGTCTCAGATATTATGTCTCAGGTATTATGTCTCAGATATTATGTCTCAGATATTGTGTCTGAGATATTGTGTCTCAGGTATTGTGAATCAGATATTATGTCTCAGATATTGTGACTCAGATATTATGTCTCAGATATTGTGTCTCAGATATTATGTCTCAGATATTATGTCTCAGATATTGGGTCTGAGATATTATGTCTCAGGTATTATGTCTCAGATATTATGTCTCAGATATTATGTCAGATATTATGTCACAGGTATTATGTCTCAGATATTGTCTCAGATATTGTGTCTCAGATATTATGTCTCAAATATTGTGTCTTAGATATTATATCTCAGATATTATGTATCAGATATTGTGTCTGAGATATTATGTCTCAGGTATTATGTCTCAGATATTATGTCTCAGATATTGTGTCTGAGATATTGTGTCTCAGGTATTGTCTCTCAGATATTATATCTCAGATATTGTGTCTCAGATATTATGTCTCAGATATTGTGTCTGAGATATTATGTCTCAGGTATTATGTCTCAGATATTATGTCTCAGATATTGTGTCTCAGGTATTGTGTCTCAGATATTATATCTCAGGTATTATGTCTCAGATATTATGTCTCAGATATTATGTATCAGATATTGTGTCTGAGATATTATGTCTCAGGTATTATGTCTCAGATATTATGTCTCAGATATTGTGTCTCAGGTATTATGTCTCAGATATTGCGTCTCAGATATTATGTCTCAGATATTATGTCTCAGATATTATGTATCAGATATTGTGTCTGAGATATTATGTCTCAGGTATTATGTCTCAGATATTATGTCTAAGATATTGTGTCTGAGATATTGTGTCTCAGGTATTGCGTCTCAGATATTATGTCTCAGGTATTATGTCTCAGACATTATGTCTCAGATATTGTGTCTGAGATATTATGTCTCAGATATTATGCCAGATATTGTGTCCCAGATATTGTGTATAAGATATTATGTCTCAGATATTGTCGCAGATATTATGTCTCAGATATTGTGTCTCCGATATTGTTTCAGATATTGTGTCTCATATATTGTGTCTCAGATATTGTGTTTCAGATATTATGTCTCAGATATTGTGTCTCAGATATTGTTTCACATATTGTGTCTCAGATATTGTGTCTCAGATATTGTGTTTCAGATATTATGTCTGAGATATTATGTCTCAGGTATTATGTCTCAGATATTATGTCTCAGATATTGTGTCTCAGGTATTGTGTCTCAGATATTATATCTCAGATATTGTGTCTCAGATATTATGTCTCAGATATTATGCCAGATATTATGTCACAGATATTGTGTCTCAGGTATTGTGTCTCAGATATTGTGTCCCAGATATTGTGTATAAGATATTATGTCTCAGATATTGTCTCAGATATTGTGTCTTAGATATTGTTTCAGATACTTTGTCTCAGATATTGTGTCACAGATATTGTCTCAGATATTATGTACCAGATATTGTGTCTCAGATATTATGTTTCAGATATTGTCTCATATATTATGTCTCAGATATTGTCTCAGATATTATCTCAGATATTATGTCTCAGATATTGTCTAAGATATTATGTCTCAGATATTATGTCACAGGTATTATGTCAGTTATTATATCTCAGATATTATGTCCCAGATATTGTGTCTCAGATATTGTTTCAGATATTGTGTCTCAGATATTGTGTCTCAGATATTGTGTTTCAGATATTATGTCTCAGATATTGTGTCTCAGATATTATGTCTCAGATATTATGTCTCAGATATTGCGTCTCAGATATTATGTCTCAGATATTATGTCTCAGATATTATGTATCAGATATTGTGTCTCAGATATTATGTCTCAGGTATTATGTCTCAGACATTATGTCTCAGATATTGTGTCTGAGATATTATGTCTCAGATATTATGCCAGATATTTTGTCCCAGATATTGTGTCAGATATTATTTCTCAGATATTGTGTCTCAGATATTGTTTCAGATATTGTGTCTCAGATATTGTGTCTCAGATATTGTGTTTCAGATATTATGTCTCAGATATTGTGTCTCAGATATTATGTCTCAGATATTATGTCTCAGATATTGCGTCTCAGATATTATGTCTCAGATATTATGTCTCAGATATTATGTATCAGATATTGTGTCTGAGATATTATGTCTCAGG
Source organism: Zingel zingel (assembly GCA_023566125.1). NCBI lineage: Eukaryota > Metazoa > Chordata > Actinopteri > Perciformes > Percidae > Zingel > Zingel zingel. Next base: position 215,114 of record CM042318.1, read on the forward strand.
TATTATGTCTCAGATAATATGTCTCAGATATTGTCTCTGAGATATTGTGTCTCAGGTATTGTGTCTCAGATATTATGTCTCAGGTATTATGTCTCAGACATTATGTCTCAGATATTGTGTCTGAGATATTATGTCTCAGATATTATGCCAGATATTGTGTCCCAGATATTATGTCTCAGATATTGTGTCTCAGATATTATGTCTCAGATATTATGTCTCAGATATTGCGTCTCAGAAATTATGTCTCAGATATTATGTCTCAGATATTATGTATCAGATATTGTGTCTGAGATATTATGTCTCAGGTATTATGTCTCAGATATTATGTCTCAGATATTGTGTCTGAGATATTGTGTCTCAGGTATTGTGTCTCAGATATTATGTCTCAGGTATTATGTCTCAGACATTATGTCTCAGATATTGTGTCTGAGATATTATGTCTCAGATATTATGACAGATATTGTGTCCCAGATATTGTGTCAGATATTATGTCACAGATATTGTGTCTCAGATATTATGTCTCAGATATTATGTATAAGATATTGTGTCTGAGATATTATGTCTCAGGTATTATGTCTCAGATATTATGTCTCAGATATTGTGTCTCAGATATTGTTTCAGATATTGTGTCTCAGATATTGTGTCTCAGATATTGTCTTTCAGATATTATGTCTCAGATATTGTGTCTCAGATATTGTTTCACATATTGTGTCTCAGATATTGTGTCTCAGATATTGTGTTTCAGATATTATGTCTCAGATATTGTGTCTCAGATATTATGTCTCAGATATTGTGTCTCAGATATTATGTCTCAGATATTATGTATAAGATATTGTGTCTGAGATATTATGTCTCAGGTATTATGTCTCAGATATTATGTCTCAGATATTATGTCTCAGATATTATGTCTCAGATATTGTCTCAGATATTATGTCTCAGATATTGTCTCAGATATTGTGTACCAGATATTGTGTCTCAGATATTATGATTCAGATATTGTCTCATATATTATGTCTAAGATATTGTGTTTCAGATATTGTCTCAGATATAGTTTCAGATATTGTGTCTCAGATATTGTGTTTCAGATATTATGTCTCAGATACTCTCTCAGATATTATGTCTCAGATATTGTGTTTCAGATATTATGTCTCATATATTATGTCTCAGATATTGTGTCTGAGATATTATGTCTCAGTTATTATGTCTCAGATATTATGTCTCAGATATTGTGTCTCAGATATTATGTCTCAGATATTGTGTCTGAGATATTATGTCTCAGATATTATGCCAGATATTATGTCACAGATGTTGTGTCTCAGGTATTTTTTCTCAGATATTGTGTATAAGATATTATGTCTCAGATATTGTGTCTCAGGTATTGTGTCTCAGATATTATATCTCAGATATTATGCCAGATATTATGTCACAGATATTGTGTCTCAGGTATTGTGTCTCAGATATTTTGTCCCAGATATTATGTATAAGATATTATGTCTCAGATATTGTCTCAGATATTGTGTCTCAGATATTGTTTCAGATACTTTGTCTCAGATATTGTGTCACAGATATTGTCTCAGATATTATGTACCAGATATTGTGTCTCAGATATTATGTTTCAGATATTGTCTCATATATTATGTCTCAGATATTGTCTCAGATATTATCTCAGATATTATGTCTCAGATATTGTCTAAGATATTATGTCTCAGATATTATGTCACAGGTATTATGTCAGTTATTATATCTCAGATATTATGTCCCAGATATTGTGTCTCAGATATTGTTTTAGATATTGTGTCTCAGAAATTGTGTCTCAGATATTGTGTTTCAGATATTATGTCTCAGATATTGTGTCTCAGATATTATGTCTCAGATATTGTGTCTCAGATATTGTGTCTCAGATATTGTGTTTCAGATATTATGTCTCAGATATTGGGTCTCAGATATTATGTCTCAGATATTATGTCTCAGATATTGCGTCTCAGATATTATGTCTCAGATATTGTCTCAGATATTATGTACCAGATATTGTGTCCGAGATATTATGTCTCAGGTATTATGTCTCAGATATTATGTCTCAGATATTGTGTCTGAGATATTGTGTCTCAGGTATTGTGTCTCAGATATTATGTCTCAGGTATTATGTCTCAGATATTATGTCTCAGATATTGTGTCTGAGATATTATGTCTCAGATATTGTGTCTGAGATATTATGTCTCAGATATTATGCCAGATATTGTGTCCCAGATATTGTGTACAAGATATTATGTCTCAGATATTGTCTCAGATATTATGTCTCAGATATTGTGTCTCAGATATTGTTTCAGATATTGTGTCTCAGATATTGTGTCTCAGATATTGTGTTTAGAATATTATGTCTCAGATATTGTGTCTCAGATATTGTTTCACATATTGTGTCTCAGATATTGTGTCTCAGATATTGTGTTTCAGATATTATGTCTCAGATATTGTGTCTCAGATATTATGTCTCAGATATTATGTATAATATATTGTGTCAGATATTATGTCTCAGGTATTATGTCTCAGATATTATGTCTCAGATATTGTGTCTCAGATATTGTTTCAGATATTGTGTCTCAGATATTGTGTCTCAGATATTGTCTTTCAGATATTATGTCTCAGATATTGTGTCTCAGATATTGTTTCACATATTGTGTCTCAGATATTGTGTCTCAGATATTTTTTTTCAGATATTATGTCTCAGATATTGTGTCTCAGATATTATGTCTCAGATATTGTGTCTCAGATATTATGTCTCAGATATTATGTATAAGATATTGTGTCTGAGATATTATGTCTCAGGTATTATGTCTCAGATATTATGTCTCAGATATTATGTCTCAGATATTGTCTCAGATATTATGTCTCAGATATTGTCTCAGATATTGTGTACCAGATATTGTGTCTCAGATATTATGATTCAGATATTGTCTCATATATTATGTCTAAGATATTGTGTTTCAGATATTGTCTCAGATATAGTTTCAGATATTGTGTCTCAGATATTGTGTTTCAGATATTATGTCTCAGATACTGTCTCAGATATTATGTCTCAGATATTGTGTTTCAGATATTATGTCTCATATATTATGTCTCAGATATTGTGGCTGAGATATTATGTCTCAGTTATTATGTCTCAGATATTATGTCTCAGATATTGTGTCTCAGATATTATGTCTCAGATATTGTGTCTGAGATATTATGTCTCAGATATTATGCCAGATATTATGTCACAGATATTGTGTCTCAGGTATTTTTTCTCAGATATTGTGTATAAGATATTATGTCTCAGATATTGTGTCTCAGGTATTGTGTCTCAGATATTATATCTCAGATATTATGCCAGATATTATGTCACAGATATTGTGTCTCAGGTATTGTGTCTCAGATATTGTGTCCCAGATATTGTGTATAAGATATTATGTCTCAGATATTGTCTCAGATATTGTGTCTCAGATATTGTTTCAGATACTTTGTCTCAGATATTGTGTTATAGATATTGTCTCAGATATTATGTACCAGATATTGTGTCTCAGATATTATGTTTCAGATATTGTCTCATATATTATGTCTCAGATATTGTCTCAGATATTATCTCAGATATTATGTCTCAGATATTGTCTAAGATATTATGTCTCAGATATTATGTCACAGGTATTATGTCAGTTATTATATCTCAGATATTATGTCCCAGATATTGTGTCTCAGATATTGTTTTAGATATTGTGTCTCAGATATTGTGTCTCAGATATTGTGTTTCAGATATTATGTCTCAGATATTGTGTCTCAGATATTATGTCTCAGATATTGTGTCTCAGATATTGTGTCTCAGATATTGTGTTTCAGATATTATGTCTCAGATATTGGGTCTCAGATATTATGTCTCAGATATTAGGTCTCAGATATTGCGTCTCAGATATTATGTCTCAGATATTGTCTCAGATATTATGTACCAGATATTGTGTCCAAGATATTATGTCTCAGGTATTATGTCTCAGATATTATGTCTCAGATATTGTGTCTGAGATATTGTGTCTCAGGTATTGTGTCTCAGATATTATGTCTCAGGTATAATGTCTCAGATATTATGTCTCAGATATTGTGTCTGAGATATTATGTCTCAGATATTGTGTCTGAGATATTATGTCTCAGATATTATGCCAGATATTGTGTCCCAGATATTGTATACAAGATATTATGTCTCAGATATTGTCTCAGATATTATGTCTCAGATATTGTGTCTCAGATATTGTTTCAGATATTGTGTCTCAGATATTGTGTCTCAGATATTGTGTTTCAAATATTATGTCTCAGATATTGTGTCTCAGATATTGTTTCACATATTGTGTCTCAGATATTGTGTCTCAGATATTGTGTTTCAGATATTATGTCTCAGATATTGTGTCTCAGATATTATGTCTCAGATATTGTGTCTCAGATATTATGTCTCAGATATTATGTATAAGATATTGTGTCTGAGATATTATGTCTCAGGTATTATGTCTCAGATATTATGTCTCAGATATTGTCTCAGATATTGTGTACAAGATATTGTGTCTCAGATATTATGTCTCAGATATTATGCCAGATATTGTGTCCCAGATATTGTGTCAGATATTATGTCTCAGATATTGTGTCTCAGATATTGTTTCAGATATTGTGTCTCAGATATTGTGTCTCAGATATTGTGTTTCAGATATTATGTCTCAGATATTGTGTCTCAGATATTATGTCTCAGATATTATGTATAATATATTGTGTCTGAGATATTATGTCTCAGGTATTATGTCTCAGATATTATGTCTCAGATATTGTGTCTCAGATATTGTTTCAGATATTGTGTCTCAGATATTGTGTCTCAGATATTGTCTTTCAGATATTATGTCTCAGATATTGTGTCCCAGATATTGTTTCACATATTGTGTCTCAGATATTGTGTCTCAGATATTTTTTTTCAGATATTATGTCTCAGATATTGTGTCTCAGATATTATGTCTCAGATATTGTGTCTCAGATATTATGTCTCAGATATTATGTATAAGATATTGTGTCTGAGATATTATGTCTCAGGTATTATGTCTCAGATATTATGTCTCAGATATTATGTCTCAGATATTATGATTCAGATATTGTCTCATATATTATTTCTAAGATATTGTGTTTCAGATATTGTCTCAGATATAGTTTCAGATATTGTGTCTCAGATATTGTGTTTCAGATATTATGTCTCAGATACTGTCTCAGATATTATGTCTCAGATATTGTGTCTCAGATATTATGTCTCATATATTATGTCTCAGATATTGTGTCTGAGATATTATGTCTCAGTTATTATGTCTCAGATATTATGTCTCAGATATTGTGTCTCAGATATTATGTACCAGATATTGTGTCTCAGATATTATGTTTCAGATATTGTCTCATATATTATGTCTCAGATATTGTCTCAGATATTATCTCAGATATTATGTCTCAGATATTGTCTAAGATATTATGTCTCAGATATTATGTCACAGGTATTATGTCAGTTATTATATCTCAGATATTATGTCCCAGATATTGTGTCTCAGATATTGTTTTAGATATTGTGTCTCAGATATTGTATCTCAGATATTGTGTTTCAGATATTATGTCTCAGACATTGTGTCTCAGATATTATGTCTCAGATATTGTGTCTCAGATATTGTGTCTCAGATATTGTGTTTCAGATATTATGTCTCAGATATTGTGTCTCAGATATTATGTCTCAGATATTATGTCTCAGATATTGCGACTCAGATATTATGTCTCAGATATTGTCTCAGATATTATGTACCAGATATTGTGTCCGAGATATTATGTCTCAGGTATTATGTCTCAGATATTATGTCTCAGATATGGTGTCTGAGATATTGTGTCTCAGGTATTGTGTCTCAGATATTATGTCTCAGGTATTATGTCTCAGATATTATGTCTCAGATATTGTGTCTGAAATATTATGTCTCAGATATTGTGTCTCAGATATTATGTCTCATATATTATGTCTCAGATATTGTGTCTGAGATATTATGTCTCAGTTATTATGTCTCAGATATTATGTCTCAGATATTGTGTCTCAGATATTATGTCTCAGATATTGTGTCTGAGATATTATGTCTCAGATATTATGCCAGATATTATGTCACAGATATTGTGTCTCAGGTATTTTTTCTCAGATATTGTGTAGAAGATATTATGTCTCAGATATTGTGTCTCAGGTATTGTGTCTCAGATATTATATCTCAGATATTATGCCAGATATTATGTCACAGATATTGTGTCTCAGGTATTGTGTCTCAGATATTGTGTCCCAGATATTGTGTATAAGATATTATGTCTCAGATATTGTCTCAGATATTGTGTCTCAGATATTGTTTCAGATACTTTGTCTCAGATATTGTGTCGCAGATATTGTCTCAGATATTATGTACCAGATATTGTGTCTCAGATATTATGTTTCAGATATTGTCTCATATATTATGTCTCAGATATTGTCTCAGATATTATCTCAGACATTATGTCTCAGATATTGTCTAAGATATTATGTCTCAGATATTATGTCACAGGTATTATGTCAGTTATTATATCTCAGATATTATGTCCCAGATATTGTGTCTCAGATATTGTTTTAGATATTGTGTCTCAGATATTGTATCTCAGATATTGTGTTTCAGATATTATGTCTCAGGTATTATGTCTAAAATAGTATGTCTCAGATATTGTGTCTGAGATATTGTGTCTCAGGTATTGTGTCTCAGATATTATGTCTCAGGTATTATGTCTCAGATATTATGTCTCAGATATTGTGTCTGAGATATTATGTCTCAGATATTGTGTCTGAGATATTATGTCTCAGATATTATGCCAGATATTGTGTCCCAGATATTGTGTACAAGATATTATGTCTCAGATATTGTCTCAGATATTATGTCTCAGATATTGTGTCTCAGATATTGTTTCAGATATTGTGTCTCAGATATTGTGTACAAGATATTGTGTTTCAAATATTATGTCTCAGATATTGTGTCTCAGATATTGTTTCACATATTGTGTCTCAGATATTGTGTCTCAGATATTGTGTTTCAGATATTATGTCTCAGATATTGTGTCTCAGATATTATGTCTAAGGTATTGTGTCTCAGATATTATGTCTCAGATATTATGTATAAGATATTGTGTCTGAGATATTATGTCTCAGGTATTATGTCTCAGATATTATGTACCAGAAATTGTGTCTCAGATATTATGATTCAGATATTGTCTCATATATTATGTCTCAGATATTGTGTTTCAGATATTGTCTCAGATATTGTTTCAGATATTATGTCTCAGATATTGTGTCTCAGGTATTGTGTCTCAGATATTATATCTCAGATATTATGCCAGATATTACGTCACAGATATTGTGTCTCAGGTATTGTGTCTCAGATATTATGTTTCAGAGATTATGCCAGATATTATGTCACAGATATTGTGTCTCAGGTATTGTGTCTCAGATATTGTGTCCCAGATATTGTGTATAAGATATTATGTCTCAGATATTGTCTCAGATATTGTGTCTCAGATATTGTTTCAGATACTTTGTCTCAGATATTGTGTCACAGATATTGTCTCAGATATTATGTACCAGATATTGTGTCTCAGATATTATGTTTCAGATATTGTCTCATATATTATGTCTCAGATATTGTCTCAGATATTATCTCAGATATTACGTCTCAGATATTGTCTAAAATATTATGTCTCAGATATTATGTCACAGGTATTATGTCAGTTATTATATCTCAGATATTATGTCCCAGATATTGTGTCTCAGATATTGTTTCAGATATTGTGTCTCAGATATTGTGTCTCAGATATTGTGTTTCAGATATTATGTCTCAGATATTGTGTCTAAGATATTGTTTCACATATTGTGTCTCAGATATTGTGTCTCAGATATTGTGTTTCAGATATTATGTCTCAGATATTGTGTCTCAGATATTATGTCTCAGATATTGTGTCTCAGATATTATGTCTGATATTTTATGTCTCAGGTATTATGTCTCAGATATTATGCCTCAGATATTGTCTCAGATATTGTGTACCAGATATTGTGTCTCAGATATTATGATTCAGATATTGTCTCATATATTATGTCTCAGATATTGTGTTTCAGATATTGTCTCAGATATTGTTTCAGATATTATGTCTCAGATATTGTGTCTCAGGTATTGTGTCTCAGATATTATATCTCAGATATTATGCCAGATATTATGTCACAGATATTGTGTCTCAGGTATTGTGTCTCAGATATTATGTTTCAGAGATTATGCCAGATATTATGCCAGATATTATGTCACAGGTATTGTGTCTCAGATATTGTGTCCCAGATATTGTGTATAAGATATTATGTCTCAGATATTGTGTCTCAGATATTGTTTCAGATATTGTGTCTCAGATATTGTGTCTCAGATATTGTGTTTCAGATATTATGTCTCAGATATTGTGTCTCAGATATTATGTCTCAGATATTGTGTCTCAGATATTGTGTCTCAGATATTGTGTTTCAGATATTATGTCTCAGATATTGTGTCTCAGATATTATGTCTCAGATATTATGTCTCAGATATTGCGTCTCAGATATTATGTCTCAGATATTGTCTCAGATATTATGTATCAGATATTTTGTCTCAGATATTGTGTCTCAGATATTATGTCTCAGATATTATGTCTCAGATATTGCGTCTCAGATATTATGTCTCAGATATTGTCTCAGATATTATGTATCAGATATTGTGTCCAAGATATTATGTCTCAGGTATTATGTCTCAGATATTATGTCTCAGATTTTGTGTCTGAGATATTGTGTCTCAGATATTATGTCTCAGATATTATGTCTCAGGTATTATGTCTCAGATATTATGTCTCAGATATTGTGTCTGAGATATTATGTCTCAGATATTATGCCAGATATTGTGTCCCAGATATTGTGTACAAGATATTATGTCTCAGATATTGTCTCAGATATTATGTCTCAGATATTGTTTCTGAGATATTATGTCTCAGATATTGTGTCTGAGATATTATGTCTCAGATATTATGCCAGATATTGTGTCCCAGATATTGTGTACAAGATATTATGTCTCAGATATTGTCTCAGATATTATGTCTCAGATATTGTGTCTCAGATATTGTTTCAGATATTGTGTCTCAGATATTGTGTCTCAGATATTGTGTTTCAGATATTATGTCTCAGATATTGTGTCTCAGATATTATGTCTCAGATATTGTGTCTCAGATATTATGTCTCAGATATTATGTATAAGATATTGTGTCTGAGATATTATGTCTCAGGTATTATGTCTCAGATATTATGTCTCAGATATTATGTCTCAGATATTATGTCTCAGATATTATCTCAGATATTATGTCTCAGATATTGTCTCAGATATTGTGTACCAGATATTGTGTCTCAGATATTATGATTCAGATATTGTCTCATATATTATGTCTCAGATATTGTGTTTCAGATATTGTCTCAGATATTGTTTCAGATATTGTGTCTCAGATATTGTGTTTCAGATATTATGTCTCAGATATTGTCTCAGATATTATGTCTCAGATATTGTGTCTCAGATATTGTTTCAGATATTGTGTACCAGATATTGTGTCTCAGATATTATGATTCAGATATTGTCTCATATATTATGTCTCAGATATTGTGTTTCAGATATTGTCTCAGATATTGTTTCAGATATTGTGTCTCAGATATTGTGTTTCAGATATTATGTCTCAGATATTGTCTCAGATATTATGTCTCAGATATTGTGTCTCAGATATTGTTTCAGATATTGTGTCTCAGATATTGTGTCTCAGATATTGTGTTTCAGATATTATGTCTCAGATATTGTGTCTAAGATATTGTTTCACATATTGTGTCTCAGATATTGTGTCTCAGATATTGTGTTTCAGATATTATGTCTCAGATATTGTGTCTCAGATATTATGTCTCAGATATTGTGTCTCAGATATTATGTCTCAGATATTATGTATAAGATATTGTGTCTGAGATATTATGTCTCAGGTATTATGTCTCCGATATTATGTCTCAGATATTATGTCTTAGATATTATGTCTCAGATATTGTCTCAGATATTATGTCTCAGATATTGTCTCAGATATTGTGTACCAGATATTGTGTCTGAGATATTATGTCTCAGGTATTATATCTCAGATATTATGTCTCAGATACTGTGTCTGAGATATTGTGTCTCAGATATTATGTTTCAGATATTATGTCTCAGACATTGTGTCTGAGATATTATGTCTCAGGTATTATGTCTCAGATATTATGTCTTAGATATTTTGTCTGAGATATTGTGTCTCAGGTATTGTGTCTCAGATATTATGTCTCAGATATTGTGTCTGAGATATTATGTCACAGATATTGTGTCTCTGGTATTGTGTCTCAGATATTGTGTGTAAGATATTATGTCTCAGATATTGTGTCTCAGGTATTGTGTCTCAGATATTATGTCTCAGATTTTATGCCAGATATTATGTCACAGATATTGTCTCTCAGGTATTGTGTCTCAGATATTGTGTCCCAGGTATTGTGTATAAGATATTATGTCTCAGATATTGTCTCAGATATTGTTTCTGATACTGTGTCTTAGATATTGTGTCTCAGATATTGTCTCAGATATTATGTACCAGATATTGTGTCTCAGATATTATGTTTCAGATATTGTCTCATATATTATGTCTCAGATATTGTCTCAGATATTATCTCAGATATTATGTCTCAGATATTGTCTAAGATATTATGTCTCAGATATTATGTCACAGGTATTATGTCTCAGATATTGTCTCAGTTATTATATCTCAGATATTATGTCTCAGATATTGTGTCTCAGATATTGTTTCAGATATTGTGTCTCAGATATTGTGTCTCAGATATTATGTCTCAGACATTGCGTCTCAGATATGTCTCAGATATTGTGTCTCAGATATTATGTCTCAGATATTATGTATCAGATATTGTGTCTGAGATATTATGTCTCATGTATTATGTCTCAGATATTATGTCTCAGATATTGTGTCTGAGATATTGTGTCTCAGGTATTGTGTCTCAGATATTATGTCTCAGGTATTATGTCTCAGATATTATGTCTCAGATATTGTGTCTGAGATATTATGTCTCAGATATTATGCCAGATATTGTGTCCCAGATATAGTGTATAAGATATTATGTCTCCGATATTGTCTCACATATTATGTCTCAGATATTGTGTCTCAGATATTGTTTCAGATATTGTGTCTCAGATATTGTTTCAGATATTGTGTCTCAGATATTGTGTCTCAGATATTGTGTCTCAGATATTGTGTCTCAGATATTGTGTTTCTGATATTATGTCTCAGATATTGTGTCTCAGATATTATGTCTCAGATATTATGTATAAGATATTGTGTCTGAGATATTATGTCTCAGGTATTATTTCTCAGATATTATGTCTCAGATATTAAGTCTCAGATATTATGTCTCAGATATTGTGTCTGAGATATTGTGTACCAGATATTGTGTGTCAGATATTATGTTTCAGATATTGTCTCATATATTATGTCTCAGATATTGTCTCATATATTATGTCTCAGATATTGTCTCAGATATTATGTCTCAGATATTATGTCAGATATTATGTCACAGGTATTATGTCTCAGATATTGTTTCAGATATTGTGTCTTCGATATTGTGTTTCAGATATTATTTCTCAGATATTGTCTGAGATATTATGTCTCAGATATTGTGTCTCAGATATTATGTCTCAGATATTACGTCTCAGATATTGTGTCTCAGATATTATATCTCAGATATTATGTCTCAGATATTGTGTCTCAGATATTGTTTCAGATATTGTGTCTCAGACATTGTGTCTCAGATATTGTGTTTCAGATACTATGTCTCAGATATTGTGTCTCAGATATTATGTCTCAGATATTGTGTCTCAGGTAATGTGTCTCAGATATTATGTCTCAGGCATTATGTCTCAGATATTATGTCTCAGATATTGTGTCTGAGATACTATGTCTCAGATATTATTCCAGATATTGTGTCCCAGATATTGTGTATAAGATATTATGTTTCAGATATTGTCTTAGAAATTATGTCTCAGATATTGTGTCTCAGATATTGTTTCAGATATTGTGTCACAGATATTGTGTCTCAGATATTGTGTTTCAGATATTATGTCTCAGATATTGTGTCTCAGATATTGTTTCAGATATTGTGTCTCAGATATTGCGTCTCAGATATTGTGTCTCAGATATTGTGTATAAGATATTATGTCTCAGATATTGTGTCTCAGG
>CM042318.1:232500-307500 GCA_023566125.1 Zingel zingel
ATAAATGATACAGTCTTTAACTGATTGTGCAATAGCTTCACAGTGATGTTCTCTGGGCTGAGGGAAATATATGTTATGTGTAATATGTTTTTAAAGAGTCACACACTCTGGCTCCATATGCACATTTGTCTTTATTCTGTTTGGGCCCTCAGGCCTTCTTCAAACCAACAACCATTGTTGACACTCTTTTCTTATTTTGAAGTCAGTGATCAGCACCTCACTCAGTGTCCGTTACTTATATATATATATATATATATATATATATATATATATATATATATATATATATATATATATATTAGGGCTTTCAATCGCTTAAAAACTGTAATCTAATTAATTACATACTCTGTGATTAATTAATTGAAATTAATCGCATTAATCGCATACATAATTAACCGATACTTTTTAAGAAAGTAAAAAAGAAAAGAAAAAAAAGGGTACTAAACAACAACGGCTTGGTTATTGCTAAGGCCATATTGTCAAAATTAAATGGTTTAATAATAATGTATACCAATAACAATAACTTATTTCACTAGTAAATTGCTGTTGAATGACTGCTGTTTAACTAGCTAGTGGTAGGCTAACATTAGCTGCTGTTGAGTATAGTGTTAACTAGCTAGTGGTAGGCTCACGTTAGCTGCTGTCGAGTTTAGTGTTAACTAGCTAGTGGTAGGCTCACATTAGCTGCTGTCGAGTATAGTGTTAACTAGCTAGTGGTAGGCTCACGTTAGCTGCTGTCGAGTATAGTGTTAACTAGCTAGTGGTAGGCTCACGTTAGCTGCTGTCGAGTATAGTGTTAACTAGCTAGTGGTAGGCTAACGTTAGCTGCTGTCGAGTATAGTGTTAACTAGCTAGTGGTAGGCTAACGTTAGCTGCTGTCGAGTATAGTGTTAACTAGCTAGCGGTAGGCTAACGTTAACTGCTGTCGAGTATAGTGTTAACTAGCTAGCGGTAGGCTAACGTTAACTGCTGTCGAGTATAGTGTTAACTAGCTAGCGGTAGCCTAATGTTAGCTGCTGTTGAGTATAGTGTTAACTAGCTAGCCGTAGGCTAACGTTAGCTGCTGTTGAGTATAGTGTTAACTAGCATCACGTGCAGCGGTGTCTGTGTTGCCGTCTGTTTCAGAGCATCAGAGAGAAGAGCAGACATATCAGTGGATCCAGATTTCGGTAGCCAGGGTTGGCAGGAAGAATATTTTTACAAGTAAATGTTCCAATCAATGATCCAGGCAGCACATTCTCGTCTCCCTCCTTCATTTTACAGTCCAATGGAGGCTAGAACGGCTCCGGGTCAAACGGCAATATGGAATAGATTAATCGGCGTTATTTCTTTTAACGCGTTATTTTTTCTCAGATTAATTAATTGAAATGAACGCGTTATTTTGACAGCCCTAATATAAATATAGTGCAATATCTTTTTTATGTCTGCAATACTTTATGTTCAGTCTACTGTTGTGACTGTGTTGTTTATAACTGTCAAGGCATTATTCATCATTCATGAGCCAAAACAAATCTCCCTAAAGGGACGATAAAGTCCATTTGATCGTAAAACTGATGCCTTAATATTCATTAAAGTATCAACATTATATGAGAGTTGAAAGCTCCACTGTGTTGTTCAGAAAATGTTCATTGTGCTGATGATGCATACGAGAGATGCTGCGTCAGATATGAACAATATGGTCACTTAAATGATTCAGTAGGGTTAGGGGTTAGGGTTAGGGAAAAGGGGATAGGGATTAGGGGTAAGGGGTAAGAGGTTAGTATATCGTATCGTATCATTCTAACATTTCCTCCCTCAGGTTTTGTCTCAGTGAGAAATCCCCACAATGCAATGCAGCGGAGAGGAAACGGAGATGTTGACGTTGCTACGAGTGAGAAGAGGAATCCAGAGAAACAAACAGAAAGAAAGAGACGGACAGAGCAGGGAGGAGAGAGATGGGAATTTCTCTGTGTTTACACTTCTTATCACAGATGGAAAGATCTAAATTCATCTGCAACTCTCATAAATATAATAATCATCCCTTTATGAAGCAAAAACATAACAAAATGTCTTGCTTTCAGCTCCTGAAAGGTGAACATTGTAAGCTTCTCTTTGTAATATTAAGGGAAATAAGAAGATCTTTCGGTTTAGGACAAAACAAGAGGACTTTGGGATGTAGGAAATCTTAAATGGCTTTTGCTTTTTACATTTTACAGACAAATACATATTTATATAGAAAAGATTATTGGCGAATGAATCAATAAAGAAAATAATCTTCACGAGAACACACTCAAAGTGAGGTGAATGGGTTCTGCATGAAGCCAGGAGACACACAGAGACGTTCTCATGGTGGCTTTATTAATCCAATGATCAATGAAAGTCTCTCTCAGCCCAACAGTCTGCTTCTGTTTAAAGGAAGTGGTTCCTCAAAACTGAGTGAGGTCTGGACCTAATCTATGTGTAAACTGTCCTGAGATAACGCCTGCTAGGATCTGGATCAAATGAAACTCAAAACGTGATAGTGACGTCAAATCTGCTCCGAGAGTTCATCACAACAGGAAGCTGTAATAATCAGACCTGAATAATTTACCTCTATAATGTTTATAGTGCTGTTGTCATTCAATATATATATATATATATATATATATATATATATATATATATATATATATATATATATATATATATATATATATATATATATATATATATACACACACACACTGCTGCACACACACACACACAGACACACACACACACACACACACACACACACACACACAGACACACACACACACACACACACACACACACACAGACACACACTCAGCATGGTGGATGCTATTGTTTTCGTCCTACCTCTGCAGGTGTCTCTCTCTCCGTCTCCTTTCTTCTGGTTTATCCGTTTGTCTCTCTTTGTGTCTCTCTGTCCTTATTCTCCTCTGAGTCTGTATTGAGTCTTTCTTTCTCTCTCTGTCTTCCGTCTCCTGTCCTCTGAGTCTTTTCTTCAGTATTTTCTGCTCTGATAATGCTGCAGTGCTTCAGAAAACACACCCTTCTGAGCCCTGCCTCTCCTCCTCCATGCTGCTCTCTCATTGGCTGCTTCACTCAGATGACATCACTCTCTCTCTCTCTCTCTCTCTCTCTCTCTCTCTCTCTCTCTCTCTCTCTCTGTATTCCCCTGGTACTTCCTGCCCCTCCCTGGTTCTTTACCTCCATGCTGCCCTCCTCCTCTTCTGTTTTTACCTGTCTCTCTGTCTCTCTCTCTCTGTCTCTCTCTCCCTGTCTCCCTGTCTCTCTCTCTCTGTCTCTCTCTCTCTCTGTGTCTCTATCTCCCTCTGTCTCTCTCTCATTCTCTCTCTGTCTCTCTGCCTCTCCGCCTCTCTCTCTCTCTGTCTCTCTCTCGCTCTCTCTCTCCGCCTCTCTCTCTCTCTCTGTCTCTCTCTCTCTCTCATTCTCTCTCTCTCTCCGTCTGTCTGTCTCTCTCTCTCTCTCTTTCTCTCTCTCTCTCTCTCTCTCTCTCTCTCTCTGAGTGAATGGCGGATTGAGTGTGGAGAGCGTGGCTTGTGTTGATTTGTTTCAGCGTGTGTGAGTTTATCTTACTCTTTATTTTCTATTTTTTTTTTTTTTTTGTGTGTGTGTGTATATGTTTATTTCTTCTTACTAGTTGGTGGTGTGTTTAGAGTTTTGGTGGGTTGGTGGTGGTGTAACTGGCGGCGTGTCTTTGTTTGGCACAATGCCGGAGGCAGAAGCCGCTGCGCCTTAGTTTGAGAAGCTGACTCGGCGTCATGCGATCAAACTCAGCCCAGTGGTCAAATGTTCTGTGGAGGAGGCCGGTTTAGCGGTGGGAGAGGTGGTTGGTTTTAGCAGCATTAAGTCTGCTTCCCGTATGAACGGGACGATCATTATCTTCCTGAGCAGCACCTCTGCAGTCAGCGAGGTGGTGGAGAACGGTGTAGTAATCCAAGACACTTTCACTCCCGTTCTCCCGCTGGTTAGTCCGGCCATAAGAGTAACTATCTCAAACGCTCCTCCGTTCATCAAAAATGAACTGTTTGCAAAAGAGTTGTCCCGCTATGGACAACTCGTCTCTCCGATAAAAATGGTGTCTTTGGGCTGCAAATCCCAGCAGCTAAAGCATGTCGTGGGTCACCGGAGACAGGTGTACATGATTCTCAAAAACACAACAAGTGATCTGAACCTGTCCTTTTCCTTTAGAGTGGAGGGGTTTACTTATATGGTTTTTGTCTCATCGGAGACGATGAAATGTTTTGGATGTGGAGTGGAAGGCCATTTGATCCGCTCCTGCCCGGTGAAGGGGGCGGAGCGGCGGCAGTCTGCGGCGCCCGCGGCGGCGGCGCTGGCAGCGGGGGCCGTGCCTCCCGCCGTCCCGGTGGTTGCTGTAGATGTGCCTGTGGTGGCCGTGCCTGTGGTGGCCGTGCCTGTGGTGGCCGTGCCTGTGGTGGCCGTGCCTGTGGTGGCCGTGCCTGTGGCGGCGGTTTCGCCGGTGGCGGTGGATTTGCCGGGGACGGTGGCCCAGGGTGCTCCGGTGGTCGCGGTTCCTCTTTTGATTGATGGCCCCTCCACTTCAGGTGTTGAGGAAATCAGTACACAAAAACAGATCGGTGATCAAAGCAAAACAAATGAGTGCGTGAACACAGTAGAGGTGAATGAAAAGCTGTCAGTGGGGATGGATCTGCTGGGAGATGATGAGGATATGTCTGATGAGGAAGGGCTGAAAATTGCACAGAAGAGAAAATTAATCAATTCTGTGCTTGAAAACTCAAAAGCTAAGAAAACGAGTAAAGGCCTGAACACTCCTCCAGAGTCAGAAAGTGACTTCAGTATGACTCAGGAGGACCAGCTGATAACTCATCAGACTCCTTATCTGCCGGCAGATATTAAACACTTTCTGGAGAGTGTGGTGACTTTTAATAGTAATGCTGTGATGCTGTATGAAGAGGAATCCGCCGACACTGTTCTTGATTATAAAAGGTTTTATTCAAATTCAAGATTTTCAGCATCCTTTTTAACAAACTCCTGCAGAGAGTTTGGAGAACAACAATGAGCACTAAGGGAGCCAGGCTGCCCATAGTAGAGGAGCACTTCCCTGATCTCAGGCTGTTCATCCAGTCAGCTCGGCCTCTCACCAGGAAGTCTGGTGAAGAAGTGCTCACAGAGCAGGAAATCTACCGCCTGAGGAAACTTATAGCTAAAGTAAAAGCACAACTCATCACAGATGATGATGAATGTTAACCATGTGTACTTTCTCTATTTACTGTCGTGTTTATCTGCTGTTGTTCTCTCTCTCTCTCCATCTATGTGTGATTTTAACATCGGGACTCTAAACCTGAACGGAGCCAGAGCTGATTTGAAAAGAGCTGCTCTTTTTAAGCTCACGGAGATAAAGAAGTTAGATGTGATGTTTCTACAGGAAACCCACAGCACCACAGACATTGAGTGTGACTGGAGGAGGGCTTTTAATGGGGAGGTGATTTTAAGCCACAAGTCCAGTCTGAGTGGAGGGGTGGGGGTGTTATTCGCCAGGAGTTTTTTACCAGTTTCTTTTGATGTGGATGAGATTCTGCCAGGTGTTTTATTGAAGGTAACAGCTCAATATGAAAAGGTGAAGTTAGTGTTTTTAAATGTCTACGCGCCAACCAATGGGGTGGATAGGGTAGCATTTTTAAACATTTTATCTGATGCCATTGGAGCTTGTAGTGATGATTATGTGTTTTTTGGGGGGGGATTTTAAATGTACGGTGGATCCAACCCTAGATAGGAATCATCCTGAACCTCATCCTGCATCGTCCCACAGGATCAGACAGCTAGTGGAAGCACATGACCTGTCTGACCTGTGGAGGGGTTTTAATAGTGGCCATAGGCAGTACACCTGGAGTCACTCCAGAGACAATGTCTTATCCCTGGCCAGACTGGACCGCCTCTATTGTTTTAAACACCACTTTAATATCTTTAAGAGGTGTGTGATTCAGCCTGTGGGTTTTACTGATCACTGTCTTGTCTCCTGCTCTGTTTTTATAAAAAATGTTCGTTTAAAGAGCGCCTATTGGCATTTTAATACAGCTCTTTTGAATGACCAGGCTTTTAAATCAGCTTTTAAGTTGTTTTGGTCTTCCCACAGAGAGAGCAGGCCTGCTTTTACCTGCATCCAGCAGTGGTGGGATTTTGGCAAGGTTCAGATTAAACAGCTTTGCCAGCAGTTCACTCGCAATGTCACTGGAGAGTTGTCTCGATCAATGAAGGATCTGGAGAGACAGGTAGAACAACTGCAATCTTTAGCAGCTTCTACAGGAGATCGAGGGCATGTAGTCTCCCTCAAGTCTAAACAGTCGGCTATAGCCAACCTGCTGGGCGTTTCAGCACAGGGAGCTCTGGTCAGGTCGAGGTTTATGAACATCTCACAGATGGATGCTCCATCTCAGTTCTTCTTTGGGCTGGAGAAGAAAAATGGACAAAGGAAGATCATTCATTCTTTACGTACGGGTAGCGGCTCTGAAGTCTCAGACTCGTCTGAGATTAGGAAGTTTGCTGCCGATTTCTACAGAGACCTCTTTAAGAGTGAGTGGTCAGATAATCCCGATGTGTACAGCAGTTTCTTCAGTGGTCTCCCTCAGGTAAGCACGGAGGATAACTCCCAGCTGGCGGCAGAGTTAACTCTGCAGGAGCTGGCTAAAGCCATGGGTAGTTTGCAGAGTGGCAGAGCTCCGTGGACTTTTTTAAGTCTTTTTGGTCCATATTAGGACAGGACCTGCTCGAGGTGCTAAATGACAGTCTCCAGAAAGGAAGACTTCCTCTGAGCTGCAGGAGGGCCGTCATCACCCTGCTGCCTAAGAAGGGAGACCTACAAGAACTGAAGAACTGGAGACCAGTCTCTCTGCTGTGCAGGGATTATAAAATCCTGTCCAAAGCCCTGGCCCTTAGATTGAGGGAGGTGATGGTGTCCATTATCCACCCTGACCAGACTTATTGTGTGCCCGGCAGGCTCATAAGTGACAATGTCACTTTAATTCGTGATGTTTTGGACCTCTCTAGTTCATTGGCGGTTGAAACTGGTCTTATTTCCATAGACCAGGAGAAGGCTTTTGACCGGGTTGAACACCAGTACTTATGGCAGACTCTGGCTGCTTTTGGGTTCAGCCCTGGTTTTATAGCCATGATCCAGGTTCTCTACAGTGACATTGCGAGTGTTCTTAAGATAAATGGCGGGCTGGGTGCTCCCTTCAGTATCAAGAGGGGGGTGAGGCAGGGCTGCTCTCTGTCTGGTATGTTATATTCTTTATCCTTCGAGCCTCTGCTCCACAAATTAAGGAATAATTTGAATGGTGTATGTTTCCCACAGTGTCCTGTCTCTTTTAAGTTTTCTGTTTATGCAGATGATTTGATTGTTTTGATAAACTCACAAAGAGATATTGAGGTTTTAGAAAATATTGTAAAAGATTTTGGTTTGATTTCATCTGCGAGAGTGAACTGGGGGAAGAGTGAAGCTGTGATGGTGGGGGAGAGTTTGGGGGATCGGCTCAGGCTGCCAGGTGCTTTGGTCTGGAGAAAAGGAGGTCTGCAGTACCTTGGCGTTTTTCTGGGGGATGAGACCTTTATACAGCGGGACTGGGATAATGTTTTAGAGACTGTAAAAGGCCGGCTTCATAGATGGAAGTGGCTATTGCCAAAAATGTCTTACCGTGGCCGTGTCCTCATTTTAAATAACTTGGTCTCGTCTTCCCTGTGGCACCGAATGGCCTGCGTTGACCCCCCGGCCTCTCTCCTGTCCCAGGTGCAGAGGCTTTTGGTTGGCTTCTTTTGGGATCGAATGCACTGGGTCCCACAGAGTGTCCTGTTCCTCCCTAAAGAGGAGGGAGGGCAAGGACTGGTCCATTTGGCCAGCAGAGGTGCTGCCTTTCGCCTCCAGTTTTTACAGAGGATGCTCACTGGACCGATAGACGTTTTGTGGAGGCCTTTATCCCGCTGTATTCTGCAGCGTTTTAACAGCCTCGGCCTGGATTTTAATTTGTTTTTAATGGACTCCAACAACATGAGCAAGTTGTCTCTGCCGGGTTTTTATAGGAGTGTTCTTATTGTGTGGAACTTACTGAGGCGACAGAGAGTGGAGCAGGCGGACTCTCTGCATTGGCTCCTGCAGGAGCCTGTGCTGTTTGGGATGGTGCTGGACTATCCAGGCTGGGGAGGAGTAACTCTGTCCAGGATGTTGAGAACTGCAGGGATTTACACTCTGGGTCAGGTGGTGGAGTTGGCTGGGCCTCGGCTGGACGACCCCGTCCATCTGGCTGTTCGACTTGGTCTCAGGTCGGTCCGGGTTACCGGGCAACTTCTGGAGTACTGGAGACACAAGTTGTCTGGACATGAATGTTCCCTCCTCGACTCCTTCAGTAATGGGTCACTGCTGCCGAACGAGAACGACCCGTATCCTTCCCTTGGTTTGCTCCCGGATTATAAAGCCTGTGGGGGCCCTCTGCTGGAGCCGGTGCGGGCCGTCTCTCTGGAGAACGCCTCGGGGAAAGCGTTCTATGGTCTGATGGTGAAAACACTGAACAAGAACAAGCTGAATGGACGGAATGACACTCCATGGAGGAGTCACCTTGGTCTGGATCCGAGTTTTAGACCTGCATGGAGGTCCATCTATAAACCTCCGCTGGCTAAAAGACATGCAGACTTACAGTGGAGGATCCTTCATGGGATTGTTGCGGTGAACTCTTTTGTGTCTGTTATAAACGCTGCTGTTGAGGACAAATGTCCATTCTGTGGACTGAGAGAGACGGTATTTCACTGCTTCTCTGAGTGTCAGCGTCTTTCTGCTGTGATTTTGTTTTTACAAACTGTATTTACCAAATATGGAGAGGTTTTCAGCAAACAGGTTTTTGTCTGTGGTTTTAAATACAGTCGCCATCATAAATACAAGTGCCAGGTTCTCAATTTTGTTTTGGGACAGGCCAAGATGGCGATGTATGTAAGCCGGAGGAGGAAGGTGGAGGAGGATTTAAATGTTGATGTTACCCTTGTGTGTGTAAATGCAATCAAATCCAGACTGTTGGTGGATTTTAGCTTTTATAAAGCTGCTGGAGACCTGAACTGGTTCCAGCAGGTCTGGGGGTTCAATCAGGTTCTCTGTTCTGTCTCAGGGGACATGCTGACCTTCGGAGACGTGCTCATGTAGATTATTTATTTTCAAAATGTGTTCTGCTGTAATTTATTGAGCCTTGAAATAGAATGAAAATGTGCGGCAAATAAAGCTGGTTTCAAAAAATCAAAAAAAATCTCTCTCTCTGTCTCTCTGCCTCTCCGCATCTCTCTCTCTCTCGGTCTCTCTCTCTCTCTCTCTCTCTCTCTCTCTCTCTCTCTCTCTCTCTCTCTCTCTCTCTCTCATTCTCTCTCTCTCTCTTCGCTCTCTCTCTCTCTCTCTTTCTCTCTCTCTCTCTCTGTCTCTATCTCTCTCATTGTCTCTCTCTGTCTTTGTCTCTCTATCTCTCTCTGTTTCTCTCTCTGTCTCTCAATTTTAATTTTCAATTTTTTCTATTTCATGTTGCTTTATTGGCATGACAAAAAATACATCTGTGTTGCCAAAGCATAAGAACAAACATACATATAAACAACGACAAGGAGTAAATACATCTGATATAGTAATACAAGGTAACAGGATAATTATGATATAAATGCAGATACTAAACACATTCTGTGCATGTCCCTCAAAGGGTACGTTGAAACAATAATATATATATATATATATATATATATATATATATATATATATATATATATATATATATATATATATATATATAAAGAATACAGAAACAAAATAATAATAAAAACATATATAATATATAACTTGTATAAATAATTCTTATATATACAAGTTTCTATTTCTGTTGCCTTGTATTGTGGCAGGAGAAGACATATTTAACTGCTAGCCATGCCGTGCTTTTATCTCCCCCTGATAAAAAAGGAAACTTTTTGTCCTCAGTGTAGGTAGTGAAGCCTGGTATATGTTTTTCAAATTTTTGGAAATATTTGGTTCTTAAGTCTTCATATTTGGGACATGTACATAGGAAATGTAATTCTGTTTGGATATCCTGGTGGCAGTGTATACAGACTCGTTCCTCTCTTGGTCTCCACACTTTTAAATGTCTACCTCTTTCAATTTCCAGCTCATGGTCACTGACTCTGTATTTTGTTAAAATTTGTATTTCTTTAGGATTTTTTGTTTTGAGATATTCGGCCAATTATTCGGATATCTGTGTTCAGAGATTGATAACAGAGGAGTTTGTGTTGTATTTTATTTTCATTTTGCCATTGTTCTGTATACTCGTCTTTTAATTTAGTTTCAAATCTTTTGATTGAATACTGAGGATTGTGTCTGTGGTGGCTCTGAGGCTCAGTGTACCTATCTCTCTCTCTAGCTGTCTGTCTACTACTGACTGTGTTTAGCTCCGTGTACCTCTGAGCCAGCTGGTCCAGGGGACATCTGAACACCGCTGGTTGCTCAGGAGAGCTTTGTATGCAAAGCATTATTGGTGTCATCAGAAAATTGTAGATTTTTAACCAAATTCTTGCGGGGATATTTGTTTTTCCAAATTTGCATTTGATTGCATACAAAGCTCTCCGAGCTTTATTACATAGTGTGTTTATGGCCAGGTTGAAACTCCCTAATGCACTAATTTCAACCCCTAAGTAATGATATCAACCCTTGTGTTCTAGTCTGGTGTTGCCCAGAGTGAAGTTGTAACTCTGTCTATTTCCCAGAGATCTGGCTCTCCTCTGAAATACCATAACACTGGTCTTTTTCAGATTGACTGTCAGTGCCCATTTCTGACAGTACTGCTCTAGGACGGTCAGGCCCTGTTGTAAACCTTCTTCTGTTGGGGACAACAGAACTAGATCATCGGCATAGAGCAGGAACTTGATGTTGGTATCATGAAGTGTGAGACCTGGGGCTGCAGATTGTTCCAACATCACTGCTAGTTCATTGATGTAAATGTTAAACAGTGTTGGACTCAAACTGCATCCCTGTCTCACTCCACGCCCTTGTTTGAAGAATTCTGTTCTTTTGGAGCCAATTTTTACTGCACATTTATTTTCTGTGTACAGTGATTTAATAGTGTCATAGACTTTACCCCCTATACCGCTTTCAATAAGTTTATAAAAAAGCCTTTGATGGAGGTCATACATTTAGCTGGTTTCTGATTCTTGTACAATGCTATACATTGTAGACTTATTTAAATAAAGTGTTGTTTGGCAGTGATCTGAAAAGGGAAGTTGTGGTGAAACTAAAAATGCATTGATATCCTCTTGGTGGATATCGGTTATCGTATAGTCCACCACACTGTTACCTAATAGAGAGGAGTAGGTCATTCTACCCAGAGAGTCACCACGGGTCCTTCCATTAACTATGTATAAGCCCAGGCTTTTGCATATCTGGAGAACTTGTTTTCTGTTTTTGTTTATAATATTATCAAAACTTTGTCTTTGTAGTATTGCGTGAGCTGGGACTGGGGAGATTTGGTCGAATATGTGTTTGTTTCCATCTACTTCGATGTAGTCTTTCTCTTTTCCAGGTCTTGCATTGAGATCTCCACATATTAAGATGTGACCCAATGATTGGAAATTAATTATCTCCTTTTGGAGTTCTTGAAAAATCTCCTCAGTGTAATAGGGGGAGTTTGAAGGTGGGATACAGATTGCACATAAATATATATCTCCGGTGCTATTAACTATACCTCTGTTGATTTTTATCCAAAGGTGAGTTTTTCCTTTTTTCACTGGTGAGATATAATTTTTATATTGTGCTTTATGCCAAATTAATGTTCCCCCTGGATCTCTTCCATTTCATTTTTTTTTCTTTTTACAGAAGGTACAGAAAATTCAATGTAATTATTAGGTCAATTAGATAGTAAATCTGAATGGTTCCATGTTTCATGTAGAATGATGATATCTAAATTATTTACACTTTTTCCAAATTCAGGATCTGTAGTTTTATCCCCAAGAGTTGTGGAGTACAAACCCTGGATATTCCAACTACTAATTGAGAATGACAATGGTCTAGATACAGCATCTGTGTTTCACACAGAAATATACAATTAAAAAAAATCTAACTCCAATGATATTAAGTACTATAATTGCTATGTACCTATTATATATATGTTTTTGTATCCATTTATACGTATCTTTGGTCTAAAAATGTTGAAAGCCCATGTTAATTTAACACTTTTGAGCACAGCAAGGTGACTAGGTCTCTTATCTGGTTTGGGTTCCAGTGGGCAGATGGTGGTACTGGTGCTCTGGCAGCTATGGCGTAGCTCTCTCTCTGGCTGGGGGGCTGAGGCATGTAGGAAGGTAGCTCCCTTGGTGGATGGTGGGCTGTGACTTTGTTAGGTAGATAAGTCTCTCTGAGGGGGGGTGGGGGGACTGTGGCAGGTAGGTAGCACTCTCTCTTTGGATAGTGGGTTGTGACAGGTAGATTTCTTGGTTTGTTTGGTTGTACTGTTGTGGTTGTTTTGTGTGGGGGGGCTGCTGAGGGTACATCTGCTGGGTAGGGGGACGTCTGCGTGGGTGAAGAGAGTTTCCTGATTGAGTGGAGTTTCTTCTGCGGTCAGGTGTGGATGTGCCTTGGCCTAGGGCTGTGTCTTTGAGGCTCTTTGCAAATAGCCCCACAGCTCTCTCACTGAGGTGGATGTGATCACATAAGTGCTGCTGAAGTATGTCTCTCCGTCTCTGTCTCTCTGTCTCTCTCTCTGTCTCACTCTCTGTCTCTATCTCTGTCTCTCTGTCTATCTCTCTGTCTCTCTGTCTCTCTCTCTGTCTCTCTCTCTCTCTCTCTCTCTCTCTCTCTCTCTCTGTCTCTCTGCCTTTCCGTCTCTCAGTCTCTCTCTCTCTGTCTCTCCATCTCTCTGCCTCTCCGTCTCTCCGTCTCTCTCTCTGTCTCTCCGTGTCTCTGTCTCTCTGTCTCTGTCTCTCTGTCTCTCTCTCTCTGCCTCTCCGTCTCTCGGTCTCTCGGTCTCTCTCTCTCTGCCTCTCCGTCTCTATGTCTCTCCGTCTCTCTGTCTCTCTGCCTTTCCGTCTCTCAGTCTCTCTCTCTCTGTCTCTCCATCTCTCTGCCTCTCCATCTCTCTGTCTCTCTCTCTCTGTCTCTCTGTGTCTGTCTCTCTCTCTCTGCCTCTCCGTCTCTCCATCTCTCTGTCTCTCTCTGTCTCTCTGCCTCTCCGTCTCTCTGTCTCTCCGTCTCTCTCTCTCTCTCTCTCTCTCTCTCTGCCTCTCCGTCTCTCTGTCTCTCCGTCTCTCTCTCTCTCTGTCTCTCTGTCCTGGTTTTTTGACTCCATCTGGAGAACATCAGACAAACACATTTTAGTTTGATTTGTTTTTTGCAAAAACCTTTCCTGTTCTGTCAGTTACTATTTTTTATGTAATCACATGTCAACAGAAATTGTTGCAAGATTAAAAACATTAGAATTTTGGATTGTTTATTTAAAATGAAGCTTCGTCATCTTGACTTTTGCAGTTCGAGCATCATTAGCTTCAAATACAGGTGAGCTGGCAGCCAGGTGACCCAAACACCACCCAAACACTCTCTGGTTTGTTGTGCACATGGAGTTCCCCTTTGAGGCCCAAACATACATCCCAAAACTCATCAGAGTAGGATGATATCTCTATTTGTATGTTACACACACTTACACTCATTTCATACAGTAGACCGGAGAAGAACTAAACAGTGGTTTAAAGACTGAAAGCTGACCTTAGATCAGTTTGATCTCTGGTCTCAGACATTAATCACCTTCAGCTCTGTCTCTGTGAAGGCTTTTCCCACTTGGCTCCTTCGTTTCCTCTTCTTCCTCTCCGTCACTTACAGTAAATGGAACGTCCTCTCCAACATGAAATATGAAGAGCTGCCAAAACAGAGCGGACGCTGAACACAAAGACAGACATGACAGATGGACAGACAGACAGACACACAGACAGACAGACAGACAGACACACAGACAAACGGACACTTTTGGACAGACACACACACAGACAGGCAGACAGACGGACAGAAGGAGAAGAAGAGAGTCTGTTTCAGGGTTTCTCTTTGGCAGCAAGTACATAACACTGCACAGTGTGTGTGTGTGTGTGTGTGTGTGTGTGTGTGCATGGTGCATCAAATTTCTCTCTCATATTGCTCCTCATAACCACAGAAAACTGACAAAAATCGAACCCAAAGTCCAATTATTATGGACGTTATGTGACATTACACGTTTCTGCTTCACATTTTCAGCAGGGTGGGTGGGTTGACTCCCCACGGTTCTCATGGGGTTTATAAGTCATAACGTGAAAAAGCTTAACGTGGTTTAATGTACCTAAACAACGATCAATCATCACCACATTTCTGGTTAGTTTTTTTTGACAGTTTCCAGTGGTTATGAGGAGCAATATGAGAGAGAAATTTGGTGATCATTGATCATTGTTTAGGTACAAGCTTTTTCCTCGCCATAGGCGCCAATGAAGAAGACAACGCTAATGTGAGATAACTTCTATAATCGTTGGATTTCGGTTCTTTTGACAGGATTAAGTGTTCATTACAAGACATGGCCATGACAAGTTTGGTGATGATTGATCGTTGTTTAGGTACATTAAACCACGTTAAGCTTTTTTTCACGTTAAGCAGAATGTCCCGACTGGCGGTGTTGTGAACAGAGAAGCGTGCAGCCAGCGCAGCAGCAGAGCGGCTAAGTCTGTCTGTGTGTGTGTGTGTGTTCTTGTTTAACTACAGTCATGGGGTCCAAAAACCGGGAATACAGTATACTTGTGGGGTCCAGACAGCTTTGTGGGGCCAAAATGCTGGACCCCACAAGGTTAAAGGGCTGTTTGAGGGTTAAGACTTGGTTTTAGGATTATGGTTAGAATTAGGTTATGGTTAGGGTGAGGGTAAGGGTTAAGGTTAGGCATCTAGTGGTGATGGTTAAGGTTAGGGTAAGGGGCTAGGGAATGCATTATGTCAATGACGGGTCCCCACAAAGATAGTGAGACGCACTATGTGTGTGTCTGTGTGTGTATGTGTGTGTGTGTGTCTGTGTTTGTGTGTCTGTGTTTGTGTGTGTGAGTGTCTGTGTGTGTGTGTGTAATAAAATAACCAGCTGCAGTAGAGATCTGGGCCCTAGTCCAGAAAGCAGGTTTAGTGAAAACTCTGAGTTAGTTAACCCTGAGATGAGGGTAACTCTGGGTTTTCTGTTTCAGAAAGAGAGGGAATTTCACCTCAGAGTCAGTTACTATGGGAACTTAACCTACTTGTTAACTTAACTTAACCTACTTGTTAACTTAACTTAACCTACTTGTTAACTTAACTTAACCTACTTGGTAACTGAGTAACTGAGTCTGTGAACCTAACCAGGTCGGGAGCAGGTTTTCTTCTC
Source organism: Zingel zingel (assembly GCA_023566125.1). Classification (NCBI taxonomy): domain Eukaryota; kingdom Metazoa; phylum Chordata; class Actinopteri; order Perciformes; family Percidae; genus Zingel; species Zingel zingel. The sequence continues at coordinate 247,896 of CM042318.1, forward strand.
TCAGTCTCCTCCCTCTGACACTAGCCCAGCCTGTTGACACAGTCCTCTTTCATCTCCTCATTCATTCATTCAGTCTGTATCAGGTGCATTTTAGCGCAGTTTGTCATCTGCATGAATAAAAAAAAATGGTGTTGGTTTATTAACCATGTTAGGCAGACTATAAAATGTTTTTTTTTTTAAAAACATGGCATTTCCTTTTGTCGACGATCCCGTTGATGAAGAAGCTGCTTTACTTCGCAGGGTGTTGTTGGGTGATGATATTGAAACCCCGACATTTTAATTTTTAGATAATTTCCTATTTGAGCGGTATCGTCTGTTATGCAGCCTATAGGCTACATAACCTCATCCGTCCACATATCACTAATGTCACCCATCTTGGGCATGCTCTACATCCCAGCACATTATGTGTGTCACATTAATTATTTTTGCAAACGGCAGTTTTTTTTACACTGTTGGTGATGCGGAGCATTTTAGTAAAGCCACTGTAGTGCCGTCAGAAGAATGGGACTATCTCTGAAAACGTGTTTTAAACGTTTTTAAAAGGAGTTCCACAGTACTGCAGGAGAATGATGTAAAAGCTTTGAAATAAAAGATTATGAATTATAATTCTGTTAATGATGGTGCTGCAGCCTCAGACTTTTTCGCCCGCAGAAATGAAATAGATTATAGGTTCAATACCATTTCACCAGTAATATTAGGTTATACTTATAATTAAATATGATAAGCTACACCATATTGGAATATTTATTCTTGCAGCAATTTTCACCCACGCAAATTCTCTCTTTTGCAGCAGCCGCTGGGTTGTTTTTTTTAACTCGCTGTTTGTGCTCATGAGTATTTCCGCCGACCCGTTTGTTTGTTGTTGTTACCATGGTTAATCATAGTATCATGGCTCCATTCATACTGCCTTTTTATAGTGGTGGTGCACAAGCTTAACTCCTAGTGAACCTACTCTAAGGTGATTCAGCCAACTCAAATCAGCTGTTCTGAAACCGAAAAGTCAGAGTTTCCATCTCAAGGTAAATCAGCTCAGACATCAGGGTCAGACTCAGAGTCTAAACCTCCTTCTTGAAATGGTGCCCTGAACAACATAATAAAACTTCCTGAAAACAGCTGTGAAGCCAAAGAAAGTGAAGAATGACATGTTGTTATTATAAACTAGTTCTCTATCAGCTGTACCAAAGGTCCCCCAAAAACAAACCAAAAGAAAAAGTAAGAAAGTTAAAACAAGTTAAAAGCTTTTATATTAATCTCTATTTCAACTAGAAATCTTTGGATCATTAACACAGTTTACCCTTCAGAAGATGGTGTCAAACTCGAGGCCCGCGGCCCACATCTGGCCCTCACACATCCATTCAGGTTCTATTTTCCAACATTCTTGGCGCTTTTTCTTTGACATTTTTGCAATTTCTGACATTTTGGGGGCTTTTTTTAACATTTTAGAATTTTTTTGGGATTTTGTTTAAAAATAATTGGGGCTATTTTTGATGTTTTTGTCCTTTTTCTGACATTTTTGGGGCTTTTCTTAACTTTCTTGACACTTTTTTCCTGATGTTTTCTGTTTTTTTTTTTTTTTTTTTTAAATTGCGTTTTTGTTTTTTCCTACATTTGATGCAATTTTTCAATGTTTTTACCGCTGTTTTCTTCATATTTTTTACATTTTGGTGCTTTTTAAAAAAAAATGTACCCTATTTCCAACATTCTTGGTATATTTTACCTTATTGATAAAATGAAAGCATGTGATTAAACTAAACATGTCTGATCATTACGATCACCTCACTCTACAAAATATACAGAAGGAAGAGAAATGGATGAACATAAAATAAGAAAATCATGGGTGTGCAAACAACTGTGTTGTACCTCATATATATATATATATATATATATAGGCATGTTGAGAGTATTATCTGAGATAGTATGTCTCTGTGTAAAAGTATTTAGTCAGATGTGGCATATGGGCCAATGTGGCCGTAGCCGTGAGAAGAGAAACCTGAAAAATATGCTCCGGTATTTTGTTGCCCAGGTAACCGGTTGTTTTCAGATAAAAGCTGCCTAATTTTGTCAGGATGTACCTGGATGAAGAGAACCGGGACTTCTCCAAGAAGTTGCTTGTGAACGCCGTCCACTCAGCTGTGATGTGATTCCCAGCTCTGACTTCACGCAGCCCTCGGACCCACGGACACACAGAGTCTAGTACACAATGTTTCTCATCAATAGTGAAGAAAATACCAAGCAGTGACCTTTAGACAGAAACATTTCTCATCTGCTGCTCTGCTAATTCACTTTCATCTCAAGCATCTTCTCCTCTTCCTCTGCCTCCATCTTCCCTCGCCTAATTCACTTAACCTGAGTGTGTGTGTGTGTGTGTGTGTGTGTGTGTGTGTGTGTGTGTGTGTGTCAGTGATCAATAAAGCAGATGATCTCTCTCTCTCCTCTCGCATGTCCTTGTCTCATGTCTGCCATTGTCTGGGACATGTCAACACACACACACACACACACACACACACACACACACACACACACACACACACACACACACACACACACACACACACACACACACAGTTTCCATATGCAATTACTTTACCGTAAGTGTGACTTAGCCTCTGACGGGAATACTGAACAACAACAAACTGCAGCAAAAAAGAAAGAAAGAAAGAGAGACATTGTCAGTTTATTAGAGCCATCAGCTCATAATAACAACTAGCTATAATAATAATAATAATAATAATAATAATAACCACGAGTGTAACCGGTCACACTTTATTTTACGATACATTAATAACTTTGTATCAAATTAGACTGAAATGATGTGGTTTTTATTAGGCAAAGTTAGACTCTAATCAGAGACCATATCCCTAAATGATGCTGTAACTAGAAACACACACTGGAACACAGATACTAAACACATTCACACTAACACACACTGGAACACACATAGTACACACATTCACACTAACACACACTGGAACACACATTCTCACTAACACACACTGGAACACACATACTACACACATTCTCACTAACACACACATACTACACACATTCTCACTAACACACACTGGAACACACATTCTCACTAACACACACTGGAACACACATTCTCACTAACACACACATACTACACACATTCTCACTAACACACACATACTACACACATTCTCACTAACACACATTCTCACTAACACACACTGGAACACACATTCACACTAAACACATTCACACTAACACACACTGGAACACACATTCACACTAACACACGCTGGAACACACATACTACACACATTCTCACTAACACACACTGGAACACACATTCTCACTAACACACACTGGAACACACATTCACACTAAACACATTCACACTAACACACACTGGAACACACATACTACAGACATTCTCACTAACACACGAACACACATACTACACATATTCTCACTAACAGAATCATACGCTGGAACACGGATACTAAACTAGGGTGACCAGACATCCGGTTTGACCAGTACAGTCCTGATTTTGAGTTGCTTGACCCGAGTCCCGACATAAGCCTGTTGGGACCCTAAAATGTCCCGGTTTACACCAACCACTATGAAATTGTCACAGCCAAACGGTGTAAAAGTGTGACTGTATTGTAGGATTCCAACAGCGGGACGTACAACAGTCTGCCGCTAAAGCTATGAGCTAAAAGACACAAAGTAGCACTAGTCACTGCTGTTGTTGGAAAAACAACACACACGTGAATAAAGGTGGCGTTTACTTAAAACTGGTAAAATTCGTGGTGCATTCATAGTTATTGTAAAATACCCTTTTCTCATCTGCTTTTGTCATTTAACAGCAATTTAATGGTGAAAGAAGTTATTGTTAAAAGTGATTACATTTTTAATAAATCATTTAAATTCACCCCTTTTTTGTGCTGAACCGAAAATGTATCGGATTTGTGACTCATAACATTGATCCGATCCAACTGTGAGTTTTGTGATCTGTTGCACCCCTAATAAAAAACCATTCCAAATAATCAAAGTAATGTAAGGCAAAACGGGTTATTGAATTCATGTCAATTCCTGAGGATTCATAAGATATAAAGGAATGAAGTAATGCACAAATCATGAATTAATTCATGTATGAATTCATAATTCATTACCGTAAAGTATTGCCATTACTTTAGTTCAAGCCTGTGGCAGCAGTTCCAAATAATTCTATTTAGTGCCATGCAATGAAAAATACCTTTTGACAAAGTTTTTCACAAGTTCATGTGACATGGCGTGAGATGGAGGACCCAAATGCAGAGAGAGAGGCGACAGGCAGGAGATAGTGTGAACTCCAGGATTTTTAATAATCACAAAAAATGGCAGAACAGAGGCAGGAAAAAACAAGGAACAGGACGCAGAGGGATACACACTGACGGCGTGAGGAACATGAGACGATCTGACAAGAGACAAAGGGAACACGGGGGTTAAATACATGAGGTAATGAACAAACGAGAGACAGGTGATACAACAGGTGAAACGCATTAGGGCGGGGCAGGACAATCAACAAAGGCGGGAAAACAAAGTAAAACTAGACATGACAAGACAGAAAACAGACTATCAAAATAAAACAGGAAGCAGAACATAAACAACGAAGTAGACAACTAAATATACACAGACCACAATACTAAGGACACCGGGAACAGGAAAATACAGAATAACTAAACAAACACAGGAAACATACAGACATAACTAAACAAGGCAACATAAATAAACAAAACAAGCAACACAAATGTTTAAACCATAACAGAGCCCCCCCACCTCAAGGGTGAATACCAGACAACCAAAAAAAACAACAACAAACAAACAGAAAACAATCCAGGGAGGGCGAGAGTCCGGGGGAGGCAGAGAGTCACTGGGGCACAGGGAAGAGTGCCCTGGGGCACAGGGGACACTGAGTCACTGGGGTACCCGGGGGAAACAGGGGACTGAAGAGGCCTGGGGGAAACATAGGGGCCACTCGAGGAACGGAGCGGGGCCACTCGGGACGAGGAACGGAGCGGGGCCACTCGAGGGAACAGAGAGGCCTCGGTAACAGGGGACTGAGAGACCTCGGCAACAGGGGACTGAGAGACCTCGGCAACAGCCGGCCGGCGAAACCTTCTGGCCACCGGCAACGAAAGCAGAATCCCTCAGGCGGCCGTACTGGACATCGAGGGCAGCGCCAATCCGGAGGCCTAGCCAGTTGGGCAAGGCGAAACTCCTCAGGTGGCCGAACTGGGTGTTGAGGGTTCTGAGGCGGCCAGCCTGGACGTCGAGGATTCTTAGGCGGCCGTCGCCGCCGGCGAGTCCCTTTGGGTGGCCGAACTGGACGTCGAGGGCAGTGCCCCTCCAGGGGCCGAGCAGGTCGGCCAAGGCGAAGCCCCTTAGGGGACCAGGCGACGGGTCAGCTGGGCTGGGACCTGGCGACGGGTCAGCTGGGCTGGAGCCAGGTGACGGGTCAGCTGGGCTGGGGTCAGGTGGCCAGGCAACGGGGGCAGAGGTTGACCAGGGTGCCGGCAAGACACGAGGGGCAGGAGTCAGTTTGACCAACCCAGGCAAAGTCTCTGGGGGGGTCTCAAGGGTGGTCGCAGGGGCGTCGGAGACCGGCAAAGTCTCAGGGGTGATCTCGGGGGCGCCGGGGATCGGCAAAGTCTCAAGGGCGGTCTCAGGGGCGCCGAAGACCGGCAAAGTCTCACGGGTGGTCTCAGGGGTGATCTCAGCCAGCCGGGTATCTGGAAGGCTGCTAGCCAGCCGGGGATCAGGAAGGCTGCTAGCCAGCTAGGGATCTGGAAGGTTGCTAGCCAGCCGGGAATCTGGGACACAGGACAACCTGGGAATGCTAGGAAACGCAGGAACGCTAGGAAACATGGAAACGCTATGAAACTTGGAGAGAGCTGCTCGGGGACACTAGAGAGCTCGGAGACACTAGGGAGCTGCTCGGGGGCACTAGGGAGCTGCTCGGGGGCGCTAGGGAGCTGCTCGGGGGCACTAGAGAGCTCGGAGACAATAGAGAGCTGCTCGGGGACACTAGGGAGCTGCTCGGGGACACTAGGGAGCTCGGAGACAATAGAGAGCTGCTCGGGGACACTAGGGAGCTGCTTGGGGGCACTACGGAGCTGCTCGGGGGCACTACGGAGCCCGGGGACACTAGGGCGGCTGCTAGCTAACCTGGATTCAGGGGAACCGCTAACTAGCTGGGGCTCAGGGAGGTTACTAGCTAGCCGGGGCTCAGAGAAGCTGCTAGCCAGCCTAGATACAGGGGGGCTGCCATCTAGCGAGGACACAGAGAGGCTTCTAACTAGCCGGGGCTTAGAGAGGCTGCTAGTTAGCCTAGATTCAGGGGGGTTGCTAGCTAGCGGGGAAATAAACAAAACAGGCAACAGAAATGTCCAAACCATAACAGTTCAGTGGGTGCATTTTCCAAAAGAATGCGTTAATTCTGAAAAATAAAGTTGGTCCCCCAAAATTGTGTCTAATCTGTCTGTGTCTATGTCTGACCTGGGCTAGCACAATTCAATTCAATTCAATTTTATTTATAGTATCAAATCATAACAAGAATTATCTCAGGACACTGTACAGATAGAGTGTAGGTCTAGACCACACTCTGTAATTTCCAAGGACCCAACAATTCCAGTGATTCCCCATGAGCATGCATGAATGTGTAAGTGCGACAGTGGCAAGGAAAAACTCCCTTTTAGGAAGAAACCTCGGACAGACCCAGGCTCTTGGTAGGCGGTGTCTGACGATGCCGGTTGGGGGTTTGATGAACAATGGCAATAACAAGTCACAATTAAGATAATGACTAGAGTAATTGTAATAGTTCATGGTGTCGTAGAGCACATCATGGCGTAACAGGGCGTTGGCCGGACATAGCAAGTCGACGCCGGGCATTGCAGGATGTAATGGGGCACAGCAGGTCGTAGGGCAGGACCACGGCGACAGCTGCCACCATGATGTAGGTGCCATCATGATCCAAGATGATGGTGCTGGGGGGGACAAAGAACATACGGACTCCGGGGAAGCTCCCCGGAACTAGGTTAATAACAAGCATTTCTGGAACATGAATACACACAGTTGGAAAGAGAGAGGAGCTCAGTGTATCAAAGGAGGTGCCCCGGTAGTCAAGAACTATAACCGCATAGGGAGGCTGTATTCGACGATTGTGGCTACACACCTTCCCCCGCCGGTCTAGGCTAACGCTGCGACACCTTACTGCCTAAGTATGCGTAAGCTTTCTATGGGGAGAAGCAGTGATATGATGGGGGTACGCCATGACTGAGGCTACACACCCACCCCCGCCGGTCTAGGCGCACGCTGCAACTCCTCATACCCTAAATATAGTAAGCTTTCTATGAAGAGAATCAGAGATATGGAGGAGGTGCGTCATGACTATGGCTACACACCTTCCCCCGCCGGTCCAGGCGAATGCTGCAACTCCTAACTTCCTAACTATAAGCTTTATCGAAGAGGAGCGTTTTAAGTTTACTCTTAAAAGTGGTGACGGTGTCTGCCTCCCGAACCCAGACTGGGAGCTGGTTCCACAGGAGAGGAGCCTGATAGCTGAAGGCTCTGGCTCCCATTCTACTTTTAGAAACTCTGGGAACCACAAGTAACTCTGCATTCTGGGAGCGTAGTGCTCTAGTTGGACAATAAGGTACTAAGAGCTCCTCAAGATATGAAGGTGCTTGACCATTAAGAGCTTTGTAGGTCAGGAGAAGGATTTTAAATTCAATCCTGGATTTTACAGGAAGCCAATGCAGAGAAGCTAATACAGGAGAAATAGGATCTCTTTTCTTAGTTCTTGTCAGAACACGCGCTGCAGCATTCTGGATCAGCTGGAGAGTCTTAAGGGTTTTATTTGAGCATCCTGATAATAGGGAATTACAGTAGTCCAGCCTGGAAGTAACAAATGCATGGACTAGTTTTTCAGCATCGTTTTGAGACAGGATGTTCCTAATTTTGGCAATATTACGAAGGTGGAAAAAAGCTGTTCTTGAGGTTTGTTTTAAGTGGGCGTTAAACGATAAATCCTGATCAAAAATAACTCCTAGATTTCTGACAGTATTGCTGGAGGCCATGACAATGCCGTCCAGAGTAATTATATCTTCGGATAATGAAGTTCGGAGATGTTTAGCGCCCAGCACAATAACCTCAGTTTTGTTCGAGTTCAACTTCAGGAAATTGTTGGTCATCCATGATTTTATATATTTAATGCACACTTGCAGTTTAGCTAACTGACTGGTTTCGTCTGGCTTGATTGATAAGTATAATTGGGTGTCATCCGCATAACAGTGAAAGTTAATTGAGTGTTTCCTAATAATATTGCCTAGAGGAAGCATATACAAGGAGAATAGAATTGGTCCAAGCACTGAGCCTTGAGGGACCCCATGGCTAACTTTAGCATACCTGGAGGATTTATCGTTGATATTAACAAAGTGAGATCGATCAGAGAAATAGGACTTAAACCAGCTTAGTGCGATTCCTTTAATGCCAACTAAGTGTTCCAGTCTCTGTAGAAGGATTGTATGGTCAATAGTGTCAAATGCAGCACTAAGATCTAATAACACAAGTATGGAGACGAGTCCTTTGTCAGCAGCAGTTAGAAAGTCGTTTGTAATTTTCACCAGTGCCGTCTCTGTGCTATGATGCTTTCTAAATCCTGACTGAAAGTCCTCAAATAGACTATTCCTATGTAGAAAGTCACATAACTGATTAGCGACTACCTTCTCAAGGATCTTGGAGAGAAAGGGAAGGTTAGATATAGGTCTATAGTTGGCTAAGACCTCAGGATCGAGGGTGGGTTTTTTCAGAAGAGGTTTTATCACAGCTATTTTAAATGACTGCGGTACATAACCTGTTAATAAAGACATATTGATAATATCTAGTAATGAAGTGTTCACCACGGGTAACGTCTCTTTAAGTAGCCTCGTTGGGATGGGGTCTAAGAGACAGGTAGAAGGCTTTGCTGAAGAGACCTTTAGCATTAATTGTTGAAGGTCTATAGGAAAAAAGGAGTCAAAGTATATGTCAGGTCTTGTCATTCTTTCTAGCACTCCTGTATCAAAAGGTGAACCGTTAGAAGTTGAGGGCAAAAGGTGATGAATTCCATCCCTAATTGTTATGATTTTATCATTAAAGAAGCTCATGAAGTCGTCACTACTAAGAGCTAGGGGAATAGATGGCTCAGTAGAGCTGTGACTACCTGTCAGCCTGGCTACAGTGCTGAAAAGAAACATTGGGTTGTTCTTATTTTCTTCTATTAATGATGAGTAATAGTCTGATCTGGCATTTCTGAGGGCCCTCCTATAGGTTTTTAAACTGTCTTGCCAATCTAAACGAGATTCTTCTAGTTTGGAGGAACGCCATTTAGTTTCAAGTTTCCGTGAGATTTGTTTTAATTTGCGAGTTTGGGAGTTATACCAAGGTGCTAGTTTCCTTTGCTTCATCGTCTTCTTTTTGAGGGGAGCAACAGAGTCTAAAGTCGTCCGTAGGCAGGTCATAGCACTGTCTACAAAATTATCAATTACGGAAGGACTAAAATTAGCACAAAGGTCCTCCGTTATATTAAAGCACGACATTGAGTTAATTGCTGTTGGAATATCTTCCTTAAATTTAGCTATAGCACTGTCAGATAGGCATCTAGCGTAAAAGGTTTTATTTAATTTCATATAGTCTGGTAGTAAGAATTTGAAGGTTATTAAAAAATGGTCTGATAATAAAGAATTCTGTGGAAATACTATTAAATCTTCGATTTTGATGCCATATGACAGCACAAGGTCGAGGGTGTGGTTAAAACAGTGCGTGGCCTTATGCACACTCTGACTGAAACCAATTGAATCTAGTAGTGAGTTGAAGGCAATACTAAGACTATTACTGTCAACGTCCACATGGATATTAAAATCACCTACAATAATTATTTTATCTGATTTTAGGACAATACATGACAAAAACTGAGAATTCAGATAGAAATTCAGAATATGGGCCTGGTGCTCGGTAAACAACAACAAATATGATTGGCTTTAATGATTTCCATGTTGGATGTTGAAGATTAAGAACAAGACTTTCAAACGAGTTATAATTTAGTTTCGGTTTAGGATTAACTAACAGATTTGAGTCAAATATGGCTGCAACTCCTCCACGGCCTGAGCCTCTAGGAATTTGAGTATTAATATGACTGGGAGGAGTGGCTTCATTTAGACTAACATATTCTTCATGGCCCAGCCATGTTTCAGTAAGACAGAATAAATCAATTTGATTATCTGATATCAAATCGTTTACCAGTAATGCTTTAGAAGACAGAGATCTGATATTTAATAGTCCACATTTGATTCTCCTATTCTGTTCTATTGTTGCAGTGGTTGTTTTAATTCCAAATAGGTTGTTAAGTATAGCACCTCGTTGGTGCACAGAGGAGCGTGTAGCGCTGTACCTTTGAGTAATGTTATTACTGACTCTTACTGGAATGATATAGCTGGTCTGTGGGTTAGCAGAGTTATTTGTAAAGGACTGAGAGCTTATGGGAGAGTGTGATTGGGAGGTGCGCCTGTGCGTGTCTTTACTGGGTGTAAACAGTCAATCTAAGGTCTGAGTCTGCACCCAGGTCTGGGTCTGCACGGCGTGACGCAAGTTCTCACATAGCACCTGGCTGCCGCGTCTATTGGGATGAATCCCATCCCTGCTGAACATGGAGTCACTTTTCCAAAACAGATTAAAATTGTCAATAAAACCTATCTTGTGCATGCTGCATGCATGCTGGAGCCAGGTGTTGAGGATGAGTAGCCTGCTAAAAAGGCCTACTCCGCGACCTCGAGATGGAAGTGGGCCCAAAATAAAAACTGACTTCCCAGTGCTTATTAAAGCTTCAATGAGGGTGCCAAAGTCTTTCTTTGTGCGCTCACTCTGCTGATAGGACATGTCGTTATGTCCGCAATGGACCACGATGCGTTTAATAGAGGTCGGGAGTGACGGTATCAGGTCCACAGCTTTAGCCAGGATGTCTGCAACTTTGGCTCCAGGAAAGCAGTGTGTGACCGCATTAAAAAAACGTATATTCCGGGTGGTGGAGTCGCCGATAATTATTGTGGTTGGGGTGAAGAGCGGACGAGGAGTGGGGGGGCGTGAATGGCCGGTGGTAGGAACAAAACAGCAAGTATTGGATTCAGATGGACAAGGAAAAGAAGTGGGATATTGCTTACCTTCATTCGGTGGGGGAGATTGTTTTTGAGGAACGTTGTCATTTGGCCGGTTCAGGCAAGGGAGGCCACCGGACCGTCTGACTACCGCATCCCTCAGAAATTGTCATCGCGAGGCAGCGGTGCTCCTCGTTGACGCCTGCAGGTCCGTCGGCTTTGAAGCGGGGCGAGCCACGTCGGCCGTTACCGGGGGAACATTCGGCTTCGACAGGGCATCGAAGCGACTGGAGAGGCTGAGGGCAGGAGGCGATGGAGCCCTACCCGAGGCTCTCTTTCGGCCACAGACCACTTCAGTCCAGGATGCCCTGGTGGTCGGTGTCGAACTAGAAGATGGGTGTGGACAGGCGGATGTGTCCCAAATTACAGTATCCTGGAGTGCCGCCGAGAGAGTTGTGATGCGAAGCGACTGGTTTTGAGCAACGTCCAGGTAGGAGGTCAACAGGGCATCTTTGGTTTTCAAGTCCTCGGAGAGCCGGCGAACTTCTTCCCTAAGGTCATCGATTTCTTTGTTCGCATTTTCAAGCAACAAAGGTGTGGAGGTAGCCATGGGGTTGGTGTTAGCCTGAAGCTAATGTTTAGCTAGCTAGCTACTACTCGTAGAACAAGTGCGGTCCTCCACGCACAGGTGCGTAGATGCTGGCTCTTTCTAGAGACTAAGGGCTACCAGGGGGCTAAAAGAAACAAAACAAAAAAAACTAAGCAAATAGTACAACATTTATCTCGAAATTTTCTCTTCTAAGAGAAGCACATGTTCACGTTAAAAAGCGTGTGCGTGCACGAGCACTACGGTCATGCGCAAAATGTTGCGGTTTTAGTTCCAGGAACATCTGGTCACCCTATACTAAACACATTCACACTAACTCCCAACATGGAGACTATAGAGATTGTTGCTGTTGATGAAAACAGGAAATCTTTCCTCCTCCATCCCTGATGTGACTCTGCATCTCATTAAAACATCTATTCTGTTTGAAATCAATGTGATCAGCAACAGATGGACATCTGCTCACTGATGGAGGAAAGATTTCCTCTTCATAACGTCTGCTTCATGATGGAATATCACTACAGTCTCTGGGAGGAATCACATCGACACAGTTACAGGCTTTCTTCACAATAGTTACACCCCCATCATGTCTGGGGGAGGAGGGGGGAGAACGCCAACAATTAAATACAACCTGCGGGGAGGACAAGGGGAAGGCGTAAACACTTTTAAATGAGATAATTTATTAACAAACTAAACACAAGCAACTTAAACCGATCTAACAGAAGACAAACAACTGATGACCGGTAAACTAGAGAACAACGATACAAACACACAAAACTACACAACTACAGCGGGCCACAGCTGACTCTGGCTCTGTGGCTACTTAATGCTTTTCTTGATTGGCGCTGAGCAGCTTCAGCTGTGGGAGTGATGTCACCTGCACAGGTAAACACCTGCAAAGGTACACACCTGAAGAGAATCAAGGTACAAGACACACAGCAACACAAGCAGAAAACAATACGGCACGCAAGGATGAACTAACACACACCAGTCAATACACTGCTTGAAAAGTGGGATTTTTGTCAGTAAGCGACACTGTAGATTGTCGTGGAAGTTCAGGTTTACGACTGTAAACGACAATTTACAGGCAACACCGAAAACTGCCGTGAATTGTCAGAAATTGACGTGGGCCTTGCTTGGCAGTTGTACCCCCATGACCCCCCCTCCCCCTAATTCTAGGGGAGGCTTTAACATGTAAATGAAAATGCTGTGAGATATACAAATGCAAATCAGCGTAGCAGCAGGGGGAGTTTTACCCCAGGTGACATTTTTCTAAAAGGTATTTAACTACATTTTAAGAAAATCTCTTAAAATAGATCAGGCTCAGTATAGCCTAATTGTAGACTCTTAAATTTTAGCTTGAAGTGATTTATTTAATGAAAGTATGCTAGATTAATTACTGTGTATGTCATTAGCAATGGCCAATGTTATGTAAAAAAGACACACAAAACAGTTTATTTCAACAATTAGTTTTAATCAGGCTTTGCCATAAATGTGAAATGTGCATTCCATGCAAACATCATCACAGTCTCCTAGAGCTCAACCACTGTGCATAGTGGCATGACTATAGTGACCTTTCTTTGGTCTTGCTCATCCAAGATTGTCTGGTGGAATAGAGACAGAGGCACCACTGTACAGTTTTCTAAGAGAAGTCTTTCTGCTGACACCAAAACACTGTGCTTCACATAAAGCATATCAGCTGTATCATTGCATGACAAAGTCCCAACCATTTGTCTTCTTGAAATACTGTCAAATTCAGCACCATATTCACATGTCCATGGCATATGAAGCTGTTGGCTCTGCTGAAATGGCCTCATAATCTGAACTTCAATTGTCCTATTGTTATTAAACTTTCCCAGTATTCCATTAAAACTCACTGTAATTCACCTCCACACCAGTGTGTGCGCTGTTCGCGCCCTGCTGGTTAATCTGCCTCCTCTTTGTCTTTCTCTATCACTCTGCCCCTTCCCCCGCCCTCACTGCTTTGATTTGAAAAATAGTGGAGGGAGATGACTCATCTGAGAGTTAGAGCAAAAGCTTCCAAAGTATGGGAGTATTTCAGTCCAACTGGTAAAAGAGTTGTCTGTACATTGTGTCAAACTTCACTTGCTTATCACGGAATTACAACCACGCACCTAAAATGGAAACACACAGGAGTTGTTCAAGATGTAGTCTACGGAGCGTTTTTATTTTTTTCCTCCACGTCACTTCAGGGGCTCTGTAAAGATGCTCCCACAGAACGTAAGTATATGATTATTAATGAAACTAGTCTGTACTGTTTATTAACTCTTGAGAAGTACAATGACTGTCTTTTGATGTTAAACAGGCTACTTAGACTTTGGCAGTAATATTTTAAACCCCACCATGCACGCAAGTTTAAACGCGAGCAGCACAGAGCTGTGTGCCTGGGTGGCTGCTTTCAACGCGATTCATTATTAGGCAGAGTTAATAAGCGGGACCAGTGTAAGTTGCTTTAAAAAAGTGTATTTTTTTGGTCTTGTAATCTACAGGAAGCAGTATGCCGTCTTCACAACTTGGAGACCAATTGTTGGCGCTACGAACCGGAGCAAGGGTAAGATTTAAAGAATATGCTTTCATTCTGCTGTATAAGGAAAAAGATACGTTAATAGACCGATCTTAACCGTACATTTTGTTTTCACAGATTAACCTCGCCTCATAAAGAGGCCGTGACCTATATTCGCTCGGAGCAAGTCCAGATTTACATGATGTTGACAATGACGGCATTGCGTGTAAGTAACTTTTCCTGTTTTCTCATTCCTTGTTTAATTTTATTGTGACTTATAAGTTTTTTAAATATTCTAACCACTCACATTTAATTGATTTCCAGCTGCCTGTAATTACGAGACAGTAAGCAGGAGCTTCAGGTAGAAACAACCAGATCTTGCATCGCAGGCTGACGCTTTGAAAAGTCCAGCGAGAAGAAAGAAGGTAAGATTAGATCCGTTTTGGTCAATGTGACTATTTTTAATTAATTAATAGATGTGTTGTGTCCATACGCAGTACATCGCGCAGTACTGATTTTCTTTATTGATTGTTTTTACAGCTGCTGGAAGCGAGACAGAGTGTGCTGGATGGATTGTGCGTCTTTTTCATAGCCAGCAGAAGTACAGGGCAACGTCTGCAAAACGGACCGAATTAAGACAGAATGCCGCCAGTTACCTTTTTTACCAGTTTACCATTTGTTGTGTAGGCTGTGTTTGTTGTGTGCTAATAAAGCTCTTTCTTTTGAATAAACATCACGTTCCTGGCAATTTTTTCTTTCCTCAATAAATTAATGTCCTTGATGGTAATAGTCCATAGCATAACAATGACATGAATATACAATATAATAGCATATATATATGTGCATATACAAAAGTAGTGGCTTCAGCCAATACTGAGTGAGGAAATTCAAGCCAGGCCAGACATTCTCTCGACAGGCACGCTGCTATTCATATGCTAATTAGGCCAAACACTCTGGCCAGGAGAGGTTTTGCTGCTATTCATATGCTTATTAGAGCCATTAGCACGTCCGCAGGAGCTCTCCACACATGTCATGGTTCGTTTCCGACAATATGTGGCATTGACGAACGCGAACAAGATTTACGGGCGTTTACGAGCTTTTATGGGGACAAAAATCCCACTGTCCTGTTACTGATCCTCCAAGTACGCTAAAGTTAGCCATGGTGTTCCACAAGGCTCAGTGCTTGGACCAATTCTAGTCTCAGTCAGTTAGCTAAACTGCAAGTGTGCATTAAAGATATGAAATCATGGATGATCTACAATTTTCTGATGTTAAACTCAAACAAAACTGAAGTTATTGTGCTGGGCACAAAACACCTTCATTATCTAAAGATATAGCTACCCCGGATGGTATTGCCCTGGCCTCCAGCACTACTGTCAGAAATCTAGGAGTTATTTTTAATCAGGATATATCCTTTAACGCCCACTTAAAACAAACCTCAAGAACAGCTTTTTTCCACCTTCGTAATATTGCCAAAATTAGGAATATCCTGTCTCAAAATGATGCTAAAAACTAGTCCATGCATTCGTTATTTCCAGGCTGGACTACTGTAATTCCTTACTATCAGGTTGCCCAAATAAGTCCCTTAAGACTCTTCAGCTGATCCGGAATGCGGCAGCACGTGTTCTGACAAGAACTAAGAAAAGAGATCATATTTCTCCTGTATTAGCTTCTCTGCATTGGTTTCCTGTAAAATCCAGGATTGAATTTAAATCCTTCTCCTGACCTACAAAGCTCTAAATGGTCAAGCACCATCATATCTAGAAGAGCTCATAGTACCGTATTGTCCCACTAGAGCACTATGCTCCCAGAATTCAGAGCTACTTGTCGTTCTTAGAGTCTCTAAAAGTAGGATGGGAGCCAGAGCCTTCAGCTATCAAGCTCCTCTCATGTGGAACCAGCTCCCAGTCTGGGTTCAGGAGCCAGAGCCTTCAGCTACCAGGCTAGTCTCCTGTGGAACCAGCTCCCAGTCTGGGTTCGGGGGGCAGCCACTGTCACCATATTTAAGAGTAAACTGAAAACCCTCCTCTTTGATAAAGCATATAGTTAGGGAGTGAGGAGATCCAGAAATGCTTGTTACTAACCTAGCTCTGGGGAGTTTACTCCCCAGAGTCCTTATGTTTCTTTTTCCCAGCATATTTCCTTGGATTAGGATTGCACCAAGATCTTGGCTGCAGCTGTTGCCGTGGTCCTGCTTCACTACACCCTGCTACGCTCTGTGGTGCCCTGCTGCATCCTGCTGAACCTGTTACGCCCAGCCATGCCCTGCTGTGCCATGTTACATACTGTAACGCCCTGCAGTGTCCTGCTATGACTTGAACTACTACAACTACCATTTTTTAGTCACTGTTCCATTAGCTTTATTGTGACTATTATTACCACTGTTCATCACACCCCCAACCAGCACCGTCAGACACAACCTACCTACCAAGAGCCTGGGTCTGGCCGAGGTTTCTTCCTAAAAGGGAGTTTTTCCTTGCCACTGTCGCATTATGCTTGCTCTTGGGGGAATTACTAGAATTGTTGGGACTTTATAATTTATAGAGTGTGGTCTAGACCTACTCTATATGTAAAGTGTCTCGAGATAACTCTTGTTGTGATTTGATACTATAAATAAAATTGAATTGAAATTGAATTGCATAAATGATTTTGAATCTTAAATCAGAACAAACAGAAATGGAGCGTCAATAAACCATGGAACTATTTACATAAAAAGTAATCCAGACTTCAGCCACAATCTAACAGCTCAGAGAGACTTTCAACATGATCTGTTCCTGTTGATCAGAACAAAGACCTGACTGAACTCATTTACATTCAGATATAAATACATAAAGTTTAACTTCAACTGAGTCTGTTCCTTCATTTCCTTCCTGATGTGCAGTTTATTTAGAGGAAGTAACAAGTAAGTTTAATTAACTATATGTATAACTAAATAAAGCTCAACATAGAAAGCTGTCATGAGAAAGTGTTAGACCACTGATCAATAAAGAAAAGACAGAAAACAGAAGCAGGACAGAGTGAGAGAAATCCAAAGTGAATGTACTCAGAGGAAGAAGAAGCAGATCAAAGTGGGACGGACGTTCATGTTGAGACGAAGATGGCTTACCGCTGCCTCTCTTCCTTCTTCACTGGCAAACCAGGAACTAGTTACTTCTTTAAATGATGGAGTCCCTCCTCCAAACACAAGACCCACAGCTCTCCTCTCCTCCCCCTCCATCACTCTGGGGTTATACTGCTCACTCTGACACTAGTCAGCTTTAGATCCTTTGTAAACTGCTGTGTAGTTAAACAGTGTCTGCATCATATCATGAGAATATTGGTTGAGAATACCCTCATTGAGGATCTACTAAATGTAAAAACATGGCTGTTAGATAATAGATTATCTGCACTGGGTAAACTGAAGCCATTCTTTTTGGTTCTAAAACAAAAGGGTTTTATGGTTAAAGTTGGAGAATTCTGTATAACTTCTGAAGACAGTGTGAAATATCTTGACTGGATTTTTAACAGGTTTTTATCAGGTGAAAATATGACTACCAAGGTTAATCAAAGAGTTACGTTTCTGTCGAGAAAAGTAATCTTTCTTTCAGACTAAGGCTGAATCCCATTTCTCATCTTAACCCTACCCCTTATCCCTACCCCTAGCCCTCGAAAAACGAGGGGTAAGGGGAAGGGGTGAAAACATACCCCTATGAAATGGGACGCCACTTGGTTACATCATCATACATACTTAGGTCTGTTTGCAATAAATATTTGTTTAACTGCATGGTGTGTTGTATATCTCTTTCAGTTATCACTGTTTTGAATGTCATTGATGTTCAGAAACACTTTCTTTGTTAACAAAAAGCTGTCTTTATTGCCGGTTTTCAGAAAGTGAATCAGCTGCTGGGTTTCCTCAGGCGTCACTGTGTGATACAGGACAGTAATGTTATACACTGATATCAAATGAAATTCGCTGCTAATGGAGTTTAGTTAACACTGTAGACATGCATGGAGTCCATTCAAGGCAGAGAAATGCGGGCTGTTGTGCAAATAGGCAATGTAGCTAAAGTTAAAGTTAACTTTAGCGTTAGCGTAAGCAGAGCAAGCTAGCGATTTTTAAAAACGTTTCAATTACAAATATGGTTGCAACTATATATGTACAGGACTGTGTAGAGCACAAAACAACACCGTCGTAATTTATAAATCAATTCTTTAAGCCGAGAATACTTACATTTATGGGTCTCTCTGGTCGACCTGGCAGCCATGTTCCTTGTTGCGCAATGTATCTAGATACCCCTGGCTGGCCAAGTGAGCTTGCATCCTTACTTGGTCGGAAGGGACATCTGGCCCTTCCCCTTTGCCCTATTCCTTGATCAAGACGAGTATTGGGACAGCACTAGCTCTCACGTGAACGTGCACAACAAGGGTTAAGGGGAAGGGGAAGGGATAAGGGGAGGATTGTGATTCAGCCTAAGTCTTCAACATCAGCTGGAGCTCCTGGAGTCTAAAGTCTGTTTGATGATGCTGCCATCTCCTGGTAGACCCGATTATTACAACGCTTCAGGAGAAAACTTCAGAAGGCTCAAAATACATTAATAAGGGTTATATTAAAGTTGACCCACAGACAGATCTTAATCCATTCATAGTCAGCAGTGTTGAACAGAGCAGTTTTCAGTTTCCTCCTGTGTTTCCCCTCCCTCTTGTGTGTCTGTACTTGTTTGTCTTCTTCTTCTTTTGGGTTTTACGGCAGTTGGCATCCTATAAGTTGCATTACTGCCTCCTACTGGTAATTACTCGTTATCTATTATTTCATTATCATTTTCTAAGCAGTCCGTTTCATTTCAAAAATCTAAATACATGTGCCCTTCCATTTACTGATACCACACTTTCAAGGACATCTTTGAACCTGATTTCCACTGGCCCTAACTTATGTAATCCTGCTAACATGACCCCTCTTTCTTGATTCTATTTTCTGCATGAAATCAGGACATGCTCCACCGTCTCCTTTTCCCCACACAGACTGCAGTGTCAAGTTGGGTGTTTTCCTATTATAAAAGTGTACTGTTCAATCTACTGTCACCATTTTTCAATTTACTGATAATTACTTGCTCTTTTCGGTTGACTACACTGTTTCTCACTCCTACTTTATTTTGTTTTGCATGCAAGTGTCTCCCTTATTTCCACTATCCCAATAGTGTTGCCACTGTTTGGGAATTGCCCTCTATGTTATGCTTTTCCCTTCTGATTTTGACAGTTTAAAATATTCAGTTCTACATTTCCTTTCTTGACTGCCTCCTTTACTAATTTATCGACTCTCTCATTGTACTTGTGTGTTTGTTTGAGGACGGCCCCTTTGTTCTGGGCTTCTGGCAGAGGGACACACCTGAAGATCATTGACAATCAACACACCTGACAGTCTTTTCTAATCAACCATCCTGCTTAAAAACTCGTGGGCCCGTATTTATCAAGCCTCTGAGAATTACTCACAAGAACACTGCTCAAAAGCAAACTTTAAAAGGCTCAAAATACATTGATAAGGGTTATGGAAAAGTTGAGCCACAGACACATCTTGATACTGGGGCCTGTTGCACAAAACCAGGATAAGGGATTACGCCGGGATATTCAAGTTATCCTGGATGACTTTAGCTTTGATTTGGTTGCACAAATGCAGGATGAATTAAAACCATGGAGATTTATTCTTTGCAGCTAGCCTGCTCCAGAGCAGGCTAACAACCAGGCTAAGATTAATCCTGGAGTCTTATGTGTTAAATCAGCTGCTGCTCTGATAAAAAAAAAACGTGTTTAACAGTTATTCCGTTGTCTTCTGAATGTGTTCTGCTTTATTTTTATTAACATGCATTACTTGTCACGATTGCTGTCACAAGTTTGATTTAAATCCTACTATTGCAGTTGTTTGGATGGTAAGAAATGGTTGCACATGCACCGGAGATAAAGTGGGACAATGCGGAGAAAAGGGACTTTTCCTCCACTGCTCTCCCCGTGAATTTGCCCCGTGCAACGTGGAGAGGCGGGGGGAGGCAGGGGGATCCTCTGACACCATGCAGCGGACTCTAAAGGAGACTTTTAGCATCAATAACGACGACAATGGCACCTGACCAAACGTCCGTATTTTACAAGATGGGAGTGAGAATGTGTTGGAATGCCACAAAGCTTCTTAATCTTTTTGTTTTGGTGCTGTCACGCATCTTGGAGGTTGGGAGTGAGCAGGGACATCGTTAGGCCCATTTTAGGGGGGCTGAAGCTACCCCAAAATGTCCCTAAGCCCCCCCAAATAATAATAAGAAAAAATAATTGGATTGTTTTTTTTGTTTTTTTACAGTGCACTCTGTATCACTCACGACGTGGAATCAATCTTCCTTCACCATTCATCTGTTGGTGTCGTCGTGCACTGCAGTCTGTTTGATTTTTATTTCATGAACTGTCAACTGGTTGAAATGGCTGTTTTAGAGAGAGGCTCACGAGCGGCCGCTTGCACGGTAACGGTATGTGGACGAGCGAGGTAGAGAGTTACTGAAGAGAGAGAGAGCGCCAGGCAGCATTAAAACAAAGCAGGAAATCAGAGAAACAAAATGTTGTTTTCGCCGATTTATCACTCAAAATGCAACTGTAGCAAAGTATCTCACTGTCATTAACGTTATCCAAATTAATAATTAGAAACAACAAATAATATATCCAGCTACAAAAAAGCCGAAAAGACGAAAGTTAGACAGAAGTACAAAGAGTCAATGGCTATGAAGATGATACACCGTCTTGTCTCTTCTCATTGGTTTAAACTGGCAGCTTTCAGAATGCTGCAGACCGGTGTGTTGCAAGTAGCTGCAGGAGTTATCTTGTCTCGTCGCTAATCTTTGGTCTGGACTTGCTACCGCTCACACAGTGAGTGATACAGAGTGAAATTGTAAATTGTTGTTAATGACTTTTACTTGCTTCACTTCAGCTACATTTACTTGAGGTAAAGATAAAGGAATATTTTAGTTGGCTATAGAAAACAATAGTCTAGCTAGTGTAAACGAGTGAAATACAAGAAATAGCTCGCCTAGTAAGGTATCCGAAGCTCTCTATTCTTTACCATTAATAAAGTCTGCTTTCTCTATAGTATTAAAACAATATCAGTCCCTAAATATAGTGTCAATGTTAATGCTATTGTACCAGTATATCCTTCAATTCATTGAACAAATGGATACTGGAAGATATTTTAGCAGAGAGAGAGCGAGAGAGGCACCAAGTCATAGCCTAAACTAAATTATTTCATGATATTTATTATATATGCTTGATTCTGACCAACTTAACTTTCTGCATTCCTTTACTGTAATACATTAAACAAGTATGTAGATGTTAAATGTAGACTAGGCTATGAGCATACATACATACATACATACATACATACATACTCAAACTTTTATTCATCTCGCCATCAGGTTATTAAATTCAGACATACTTTAAATCCTAGTCAACCATATTGCAACGAGCTAGTTCAGCGTATCGTGCCTGACTGGAGTAGTGTGTTTTTCTTTAGGAGTGGGAAGGGCAGACAGCATGTTGCCTGTTTGGTCATTTGGGCTGCCTTGTTTAGTGCAGCGGCACTGAGAACATTATATTTCACATAATTTAAGCTCTTGTAAAAAAAATGAAATAGGATTAGTCCAACGAATCATTCGGTTTGTAATGCGCACCTAACCGAAAGCCTCATACCGAACGGTTCAATAAGAATACGTGTATCGTTACACCCCTAGTAATTACATAGTCTTATTTTGACCTGCAACTTATCTAATAAAGAGAGGGATTAGGTATGGTATTACTTTACCACACATTTACACAGGCAGTTAAGTCTTAGCCTAAAGAAGACCTCAGCAGGAGCACAGTCTGGCCTAAGTAAATCACCCCCCCCCCATGCAGCTTTGATGTATCTAAAAGCTAACTTTAGAGTTTGGAAGTAAGATTTTGCAAGGGAAATGCTAGTGACGTCCCTGGGAGTGAGAAAAAAACATGACTAATTGTCACGTCTTGTCTCTGTCAATGTTTTCTGTTGGTTTTCCATTTCCTGTTTTATTTTGAAGGTTCTCTGTTCTCCCTTGTGTTGTTTAGTTTTACTTCCTGTCTTGTGTTTTCCCGCCTGTTTGATCGTTCTGCCCCGTTCTGTCCCTTGTTAGTGTTCGTTACCCTGTGTATTTAGTCTCTCTGTTTCCCTTGTCTCTTGTCGGATTCTTACTTCTGTTCGGTGTTGTGATTCATGTTGTGTTCTCTCTTGTGGTTTTGCCTCCTGGTCTTCCTGTCTTTTTGGATTATTTTGTGTTTACCTGCCCGCCAACCTCTGGACACTCAGTTGTAAGTTTTTGTTCAATGAACTCCTTTTTACCTGCATTTGGGTCCAAGCTCAGTCTATCCCTCAGCTAACCCTGACACTAATAGGCTATATTGTTTTACAGATATGCTTACAGTGTGTATTGAAGTCACTTACTTATTTTTCTAGTTTTTCT
This sequence comes from Zingel zingel, assembly GCA_023566125.1. NCBI lineage: Eukaryota > Metazoa > Chordata > Actinopteri > Perciformes > Percidae > Zingel > Zingel zingel. Next base: position 270,636 of record CM042318.1, read on the forward strand.
TTATTTTTCTAGTGATGTTTGTTCTGTATGAACATTAATTGTAGAAAGATATTTAGAATTAGACATAGCTTATAGAGATTTGTGCATATGGTTGTAAAACATATTCTCTCATTATGAATAAGGGTTTGAAATTAAGCCAAGTCCTTAGGGTAAATTGCCCGAGGAACATGAATTCCCTCTGTTCACTTTTAAGGCAAAGTAGGCTAAATAATAAAACATTTTATTTATATAGTGCTTTACATGGTACTCAAAGACACTTTATAGAGGAGACACACTAGCCCGATAATCGGCCGTCTGACCGTCTGGCGAGGTCGGTGACTCGAGTCTGTTCAGTGTGCTCCGTGCCGTCGTCCATCCGAGGAGCCGTCGGCCTTCATTTGGGCCGACCCGACATGTTCAGTCGGAGACAGGACAGTCGGGACTCACCCGGAAATTTGGAGCGGATGAGCCTCTCAAAATCTGACGAAAATCTTTTAAACTCACCTTTGATGATCTGAAATGAAGACAGATTCAGAAACTTCACGGCCTATTTCTCGGTTATAATGTTTTCAGAAACACATTTCGGTGAATTATTTCAGTACAATATAAGATCGTATTCTGAACGAGCCGCCATGATAGTCTGGCTGTGAATTTCCGGAGAAAAAAGAACCACGTGATGCGTTCGTCCAATCAGCTGCTGGTTTTCATTTTCTGGGAAATAATCAGACTGTTAATGGAAACAATACAGAGCAGCGCCGCCTGCTGCTATGGAGACGTATTACATTTTGTGCACGCGCAGAGCGTACGCTCAAGTCGGCGTTGCCTCAGTGTGTTCTGAGGCATTTTTTGGACCTCGGGGACCCAACTGATCAGTCCGACTGGCTTTTCTGCCGACGGTCGACCCGTCTGGTTGGTGTGTCAGGGCCTTTACAGTAAAACCAGCACATTTAGCACATAAAAACAGATACAGCAACAAAACCAACACAAAACAAGCATATTAAAAGCAATTAAAACAGAGTGTATAACTTTGTAAAAATGTGGAGTGACTAGTAAGTAAATCTTTTTAAATCCTTAAGCATTCAGTCAGTCCGCTATTGTTTGTTGGGCTATTTCTCTCTGTCTGATAACAGCTGTATTTCCCTTTTTGCATATTATATGCTTCACCTCCTCATAATTTTAACATATGCCGCACGTGACTTCTGCATTTCTGCATCAGTAAATCTGTGATGGATACAGTGGTCTATTTAAGAAAGCCGTGAACGTGCACTTATCCCAGCTGTATACATCTGGCTTGACATAGCTTCACCTTCTCATCCTGGCTTGGCAAACGTGCAACCGATTAAGCCGCGATGAGCGGACCACACAAAGTCAAGCTGCGCTTTTTCAGTTATCCTGGATTTCTTCATTCTACTTTTGTGCAAGAGGCCCCAGATCATTTCATAAATCTGGACTGGTCGCCGGTGGATAAAAGAATCACTCTTATGAAGATGCTGCTCACTTATAAAATTGAAGTACTAAAGTACTTCTAAGAGAATATCATAGCCACTTTACCAAAGGTGTTTACAGTGCAGCAGTACAGAGTAATAATAATAATAATAATAATAATAATAATAATAATTATTATTATTATTATTATAATTATTATTATTATTATTATTATTATTATTATTATTCACTGAGCACATGTAAAGAAATGGTTACAAAGCACCATGTAGCATTCTCAATTCTAAATGTTTTAAACTTTTTATATTTGCTGTTCTGTAAAAACTCTGGATTAGTGAAGAAAGTTCTGGAGACTTTGATGATTTCTATAGAAGCTTTTAATGAAATCTGGATCAAGGAGAATCAGGATTAAACAGTAGAGTTGAACCCCAGTGTAGTGTTGAGTAGTACCATCCCAACTCTGAAGTTCCTGTCTTCCTGGAGGAGTATTCAAACTCACGCTGGACATACAAAGTTAGACATTACCAAATAAGGTCCTTCTTTACTTATCTATGTATGTGTGAAGATGCTGTTGGATCATTTCCAACCACTACTCTCACCTATATGTCCTGTAGTAGGTCCCCCAGATCACATGGGGTAAAACTGTTTCAACGTACACACTGTGAGTTTATAAGATGGATATTCTACCACAGTTCCCTCCTAATGAGGTCTAAGAGGCCTAAATACACCTTGCGGCATCCAAATACCACCTCAGGAAACTCACACACAATTTCAGAAATGTTCACAGTTATAATAACAAATCAAAACATTCAATATATATGTATAGATGTTAAATACATTTCTGATTTATACTTATGTGTTTAACCTAAATCAATCCTAATCAATCAAACCTCACCAAAATGATTTTGGCTGTGAGGAATAATAAGTAATTATGTAGATTAAATCTTATTAAAGTAAAAAATACATGAAAGTAAATAACACTTTCAAAATCCTTAATGTAAAGTCTTCCCCGTGCTGTGGAAGACTTCCTGCCTCGTTCCTGTGCCAAAGAAGCTGCGTCCCAGTGGCCCTCAGGACTACAGACCGGTGGCTCTGACGTCCCACATCATGAAGACCTTCGAGAGGCTCGTCTTGGAGCAGCTAAGGCCTATGGTCAGGCCCTTCACTGATCCACTACAGTTCACCTACCAGCCCAGCCTGGGAGTTGAGGACAGCATCATCTACCTGCTGAACAGAGTCTACACTCATCTGGACAAGCCTGCGAGCACTGTGAGAGTCATGTTCTTTGACTTCTCCAGTGCTTTCAACACCATCCGTCCGGCTCTACTGGGTGAGAAGATGACTGCGATGCAGGTGGAGGCCCCCATCGTGTCCTGGATTGTTAATTACCTGACGGGCAGACCACAGTACGTACGTCTAAAGAACTGTGTGTCTGACAGGGTGGTCAGCAACACTGGGGCTCCACAGGGGACTGTCCTCTCTTCCTTCCCCTTCATCCTCTTCACCTCGGACTTCAACTATTGCACTGAGTCCTGCCACCTTCAGAAGTTTTCTGATGACTCAGCAATAGTTGGCTGCATAGAAAAGGGTGATGAGAATGAATACAGGACTGTTGTGGGCAACTTTGTCACTTGGAGTGAGCGGAACAATCTGCAGCTCAATGTGACAAAAACAAAGGAGCTCGTAGTGGATCTGAGGAGGACGAAATCACCAGTGACCCCTGTTTCCATCCAGGGGGTCTCTGTGGATACTGTTGAGGAGTAAAAGGACCTGGGGGTGTACTTAAACAACAAGCTGGACTGGACTAGACACGCCGAGGCTGTCTACAAAAAGGGCCAAAGTCGACTCTTTTTCCTGAGGAGGCTGAGGTCCTTTAACATCTGCCGGACGATGCTGAGGATGTTCTATCAGTCGGTTGTGGCCAGTGCTATCTTCTTCGCTGTCACATGCTGGGGCAGTGGGATGAAGGTCGCAGACACCAACAGACTGAACAAACTGATCAGGAGGGCTGGTGATGTCGTGGGGGAGGAGCTGGACACACTGACGACCGTGGCTGAGAGGAGGATCCAGGCTTCAGTCCATCTTGGATAATGTCTCACACCCTCTCTACGACACACTGGCCCAGCAGAGGAGCACCTTCAGCAGAAGACTCCTCTCACCCAGATGCATCACAGAGCGCCACAGGAAATCTTTCCTGCCTGTGGTCTTTAAACTTTACAACGCCTCCCTCAGAGAGTCACACACCTCCTCTCTGTAATCATCTCATCTCAAATATAGACAATCACCTCTCTTTTTTATTGCACTATAGTCATCTCAACATAGACAATCATCTCTCTTTTTATTGCACTTTTTGCACATTAACACTGTACATTTCATATTTCATATTTTATTTATTATTACTGTATGTTATTTTCATTTGTCCTAGTTCCCTGTGTTATTGCTGCTGTTACTGGTTGTTCTGATGCTTTGAAATTTGTTGTGTCTTAGAGAACAAAGACTGTTCACTCTGGTAGACAACATTATTTTATTATTATTGATTATCATTATGACATTAAAACGTGAGTAGGAAGTTCCATATGTTTACCGCATTTACTATCTAACTGCGCGGAGCAGTAAGATGAGCTGCAGTCTCCGATGGTCATCACAGACTGGTTGAATTGCGCAGCTCCCAGTCAGAGTCTGAAGATCTGTGTTAATGTGAAGCAGGAGGTGTTACATCTTACAGGAAGTACACACAGGAACTAATGATTGTTCATCTTTTCAGCAGCTCTGCAGGATGGAAGCCCAATCTCTGTCTATACAAGAACTGAAGGAGAAGATTCATCTTTCTTCATCTGGAAACACAAGGTTCTTCTGTAAGAATGAATGTAGAGAAGAAGGAGATCTTCTCATTGAAACAACTGATGTCACAGCTCAGAGCGGCAGATATGGGATTGAATATGAAACAAGTGAACCAATAGCTTATGTTTCCGTCAGCATCTCACAGCTGACCAAGTCTGACTCAAGACAGTACAGGTGTGGTCTGGGTAGTTGGTAAATACAAGTTTTTTTCTGTTGACTTACAGCTGCCGACAGATGTTCTTTATTTTCTTTATCACTAAACACTGTTCATCTTTTCAACAGCAATGCTGTATGGAAATCCTCCGAAAGTAAAAACCTTCCATAAGACAACAGGAGATAACGTCATCCTTCGATGCTACTCTATTCTCTCTGGAAGCATGAAGTACTTCTGTAAGGAACAATGTGAAGACAAAGACATTCTTGTTGAAACAACTGGTGTCAGCACTCAGAGAGACAGATACAGCATCAGATATGTAGGAGGATCTCCATCAGGAGGACATCTGTATGTGAACATCTCACAGCTGACCAGGTCTGACTCAGGACTGTACAGGTGTGGTCGGAACACATCTTTGTCTCAGGATCCTTACCGTAGATGGTGAGTTTAATCTTGAAAATGAAAATTATTTGTGTCACACACATGCAAACGCAGATCTGAACTTCTTTGTATTGGCATATTTTTGTTGTTCACAGCTTTGACCACGTCTGAACCAATCAGGACTCTACCAATTCATGGTGAGAATAAAAATGATTACTTGTGACACACACACACACACACCAGGACGTCTTTGTATTGGCATGTTTTTGTATTTCACAGCTCCGACCACGAGACACCAACACCCAGAGGTACATGTACAGACTGAGACACCATCACCCAGAGGTACATGTACACACTGAGACACCATCACCCAGAGGTTCATGTACACACTGAGACACTATCACACAGAGGTACATCTACACACTGAGACACCATCACCCAGAGGTTCATCTACACACTGAGACACCATCACCCAGAGGTATATCTACACACTGAGACACCATCACCCAGAGGTTCATCTACACACTGAGACACTATCACACAGAGGTACATCTACACACTGAGACACCATCACCCAGAGGTTCATCTACACACTGAGACACCATCACCCAGAGGTACATCTACACACTGAGACACCATCACCCAGAGGTACATGTACACACTGAGACACCATCACCCAGAGGTACATGTACACACTGGATTTGGTGAATTTAAATCTGTGACTAAAGCAGTTTTATCTAATTGTCCTTCCAACACGCAGCAAAGCCTCTCAGCAGGCTAAACGGTTTATCTCTTTGTCAAAATGTTTCTTCTCCATCAGCTAGGTGGAATGAATAAATACTACATTACCCATGAGCATAAGTGCATGAACGGGGGCCTCAAGACCTAAATGTTAAGTCATCATAAACTAGGAAATATCCGTAAAACCGATTTCTCTTCACACTGATTGGCTGCTGTATTTGGTCGTGACGCTTGTTATCATTGTCATCATCTCTGTGCGGGCGCTGATGGTCATCTGTATTCAGAGGATGTGCAAACTTGATGGCGAGAAAGCAATAAAAACTCAACTAGAAACTTCCCATTTCTCAGGTCGTGGTTTTTACAACAATTCATGTTTTTCTTCTCACAGTGTTGCTCTGTTATGTATTTCTCTGGAACAGATCAACACGAGGACACAGCAACACAAACCTGAGTTACACAACATTTAATGAACAGTAACTTGGTTAAAGAAACATGCAACATTCTCAGAAAACTAAATCTTATACACAGGGCAGGTAGAAGGACGTTTCAGTGACAGCCAATACATATACCATGTTTGCAGGTTTTACCAACTATTTGGAGCTGTTCAGATGACCAGGTTAAATTAGTTTCTCAGGATACAACGTGCTAACAGTCACCGAGAGAGACCTTCCCGGACCAGCCCCCGAGACAACAGTAAAATCTCAACTAGAAACTTCCCCTGTTGTCACTCTAGAGTTTTAACCACTTCAACAATTCATGGTTTTGTTCTGACAGTGTTCCTCTGCTCATGTAATTCTCTGGAACCAATCAACAAGAGGATAAGGTCTTTACAGTTTACACCCTGACACACCAAGCAGGCGGCCAAGAACTAGTGGCCATGAAAACCCAATGTGGCATCACTGCACTTCGTTTTTTTGTCATTGAAAAAATTGCACTTGAACACACCACAAAGACTACAGCCGACAGCCAACTAGCACGTACCTTCCACTTGACACAACCACTGCGATAATACCCACAATATTCCCCTCTGCTTCACCCCCACCAAGAAAACCGCAGCAGAACCGAACAGAGCCTATGGTTCCTATGCAGACATCGGGAGATGGCTAACCGGACTGTCCATCTCCCAGGCATCCGTTCTCTCAGCAAATAATTCTCTTTCTAAATCTGCATCTTCACTACTCATTATAATAAATACAATATTTTGTTTACTTCACAGGTTTGAACACCGGAAACTCGGACGGCATAAACATGGAGGTGACTTTAACTCTTTGTTTCCTTTCACTGTAAGATGTACCAGTGCACATGATGATTATTTCTGATGAGGCTTCATAGAAGACAGAAGATTATCTGTTTAAAATGAAACTAATGCTGACCCGTTCTACATTGAACTGTGTTTTGTCCACAGCCTGCTAGTGTTGCATCGCTGTTCTCCTTTAGACAGCCGAAAGTACAACCCTTTGACTCCATACAGAAGTGAAGATGAGAGGGTGTGAATATGAAAAATCTGTTATTGAGGCCTGAGCACTGACATCGCCGGGGGCGAAGGCCCTATTGAAATTCAAATGTTTCTTTAAACGCAAAACTAGGTGCTTGGGCTACTCAAACACTCTCAAAAATTAGTACTTATGTCAGACTTGGTAATAATTGTGATCTGATATGTAGCTCAGGCTTGGGCTGGACGTATTGGCTCGATAGCGCCCCTTTACAGTTTTCAAAGTTAAAGCATCCTATTGGCAACAGGAAGTTACAGTTCTTACACTTTGATGTCCACTACCTAATGTGTTGACCAGATCCACCTCAAACGTGTTCTGGAAAGCCTTAAGACCTTGATGATGCTTGACTTTGAAGATTTTGATTCTTTGTTGAAGAGCGTTGCTGTGGCAACACAGTGAACTTTTGTGTTACATCATGAAACATATATTATCGGATCTGCCCCAAATCCTTCATACATTATGGTAGTCCAGCCCTTTTTCATCTTCGTAACATTGCCAAAATTAGGCACATCCTGTCTCAAAATGATGCTGAAAAACCAGTCCATGCGTTCAAGTTCATGTTTATTGTCATATGCATATTAGTACGAAGTACCACAACAATGAAATACAGTGTGCCTTGGCACTCTCTCAGCACCAGTCAATAATAACAATTTTAAAAACATAATAGCATTAAAAACATCTAGGAATATCCAAACACAATATACATAAGTGACGACCACAGAAAAAAAATACAAGTGGCATATTGATCTACTATTTGATGACGCTGTGCTCAGTCAGCGGGCAATATGCCGGGTTAATGCCCTCCTCCCAGCCAATCAGAATCAAGCATTCTTAAACAAAGTAGAATAAGGTAGTTTAAATGTTTTATTCATCTATTTACCTGTTTTTGTTTTCTTTTTGCTCTTTACTGACTACCTGTGTTTGTGATCTCTACATTGCATGTATGGTGTGTGGTACTGCTGGCTGTAAACTAAATTGCCCCTTGGGGATAATAAAGTTTTCCTTGACCCTTGACCTTGGCAACAGGAAGTAAGCCCTGACGAAAATTATTAGATTTACCTGAAAGTTACATTGTGTAGTGTAAACATGATATACAGCAACATGACATATAGTGTGTATTCTCTAGCGTCACATAGTGGACACAGGAAGTGGTGCACAATTTAAAATGTGTAATTTCCTTTTTTTATTTTTATTGTTTTTATTGGTGATATAGAACAAGACAGAAACAAATGTGCTAAAAAGTAATAACATCAAACAATTACAAGGGAAACAAAACATAGGAGTCATAGTCAGTGTTGGGGAGTAACAGAAATACATGTACCGGCGTTACAAATTATGAGAAACTGTATTCCGTTACAGTTACAATTTAAATATTTGGTATTTATAATAGTTACATTGTTGAAATCAATGGATTACATGATTTCGGATTTCGGTTTGCAGGTGCAGACCGTTGCTTCTGATGCTTAAAGTTCAGAAACCCTGATTGGTTTCACCTGGCTTTATTGATAGATATAACTGGGTATCATCCACTTTCCTATGAAAGCAGTTAGAAGGACAACGGAAGTGGTCCAAGCTCAGAGCCTTGTGGAACAACATGATTAACTTTAGCGAGCATGGAGGATTCATTCTTAACTGAGATCGATCTGACAAATATCAATTATCAATAAAATCAATAGTTTGGAAACAGGAACTTCAGTTTGGATTCAGCAGCCCCATTATTTAAAATAAGTGTTGGTTTATCCCCAGAGGAGAAAATCAGGAAATATAGCACCACTAAGACAAAAATAAGTTCAGATACATGAATAAAGTATGTGTATTCTAATATATGTATGTGTAAAAAGTTAATTTCAAGGGCTATAACTGTGTTTCATGTGTACTTTGGTTTCCTCAGGTCGTCCCACACTGCGACTACGAGAATCTTTCTCCAAATTCCAAATACGAGGACTCCACATACCAAAGCCTCGATCCAGCCAACAGGCATTAGGACCAAACCCACTCCACGCTCTCACAAATACAACATAGATGAGCTGGAATCTGTTAATGTGCCTCAGGGGTCCAGGTTGTACTCTGTGTTTCTGTATTTTCAGTGCAGTTCTTAATGCCATGTCTATGTTGTTAAATTGGAGAATGTGTTTCTCATTTTGCTGGAGTGTTACTTCTTTATTTGCGTGTGTGTTCGTGGGTTGCATTTAGATAATCTCTCTGGGCCACTGTGCATTTGTAGTCAATGGAGTTTCTTTTTCACATGGTCCATTGTGACACGTTATCTATAATATTATCTTTTATAATAAGACTTATATTTATTATTTATATATCACCTCTTAAGCAATGTTCACATGAGTTTGAGAGCCTCTGTGTCGTCTGGTTTTTCACACAGTGCTGCTGTCGGTCTAAACACGGACTTTAACTTTTAAAAATTCACGTCATTATCAAACAGTATTTCAGTCCGGTGGCAGGTCACATCTGAATCACAATCAGAAAAGGATTTATTGCCAAGTAAGTAGCACTTACAAGGAATCAGCCTCGGTGGATGGTGCTGATAGAAACAAACATTAAAATGAAAAAAACAATGAATGTAAAAGAAACGGGAACATAAATTAAAAAATATGTACAATATAACTGTTTAAGGATAATAAAAGAAGGCTGTATGGTTTAGTGCAGGATGAGCAGAGATGTTGATTAATGTGTAAAACGTTCAGACATATAGTTTGTGCAGAGGACAGGTATAAAGTCCAGGATGTTTGTTAATGTAACGTGTAGTGTCTGGGGAGAGGGGGGGTGGTGTCTGTGTCAGTGGGGCCCCCGGGCCGACAGCAGCTCTGTAACAGTTCCAGCTGGCAGTCAGTGGCTGTAAGTGTTTGGTGAAATGATAATCCCTGTCTAACAACTAGTCTGTGTGCTGCAACTTATTTTCATTCATTCATATATAAATCTGCACATCTACCTTATAACAAAGTTAACTTTGACTTTAAAGAAAACAGATATCCAGTAAAGTTACTGTGGATATTCATGAATGTTGTAATGTTGTAATATAATTATTTACCAAGTCATGTCATTTAAAGGATATGTTTGTAATAATGCAATGCTGAAGTAAACAAATGCTAGGTAGCTTAGCTTGTGCATGACACTTATTCAATTTTATATTTTCTTTCTCGTTGTTTTCTGTTTCTTTAGTACAGTAAGAGTTCATGTAGAGATCTTGTCCTGTGTATATTTATGCGTTAATGAACCCGAGGAAGACTAGCAATGTGGATTCTCTACACAACAACCAATGAACAATATAAACAGAAGTTTACTCTGTAGTTCTGCCATGAACATACTGCTGACATCAGGAAACCAGGAGTCTTTAAGCAGCAGGTTGATTGGAAAAAACTGTCAGGAGTGTTGATTGGCAATGATCTTCAGGTGTGTCACTCTGACACTAGTCTATATTCATGCCATTCCACTTCCGGGATTGCTCCGTCAGCGACGGAAATTCCACCGGATTTCACTCATTTCTGCCAGATGTCCGTTACCTTCCTGTGTCTTTGTGTTGGCGTTCTAACCTCTGGTGGATTTGTGAGGTCTATGGTTAACTGCTCCTCAGATCTCTGCAGGGTAAATCCAGACAGCTAGCTAGACTATCTGTCCAATCTGAGTTTTCTGTTGCACGACTAAAACTACTTTTGAACGTACACATGTTCCACCAAAACAAGTTCCTTCCTGAGACTATTTAGCAGAGGCACCGCTGCTCCGTCCGGAGCTGAGCCCGCCCAAGGCGATTGTGATTAGTTTAAAGAAATGCCAAAAGTACCGTGTGGAGCTTGTGAGCGCGCAGCTGAGAAGGCAGTGTCGCTGTCAAATCTGTCCCTGGGAAAAGTAACGTTGCGCCGAATTGAAAGAGGAAATACGTTTTGTTACCACATTTTCAGTAGTAGCGCGTTACACTACTTTTTACCCGAAAAAGTACCCCTAACACTGCTACTACTATACTTAGGTTACGTGGTATTGGATTGCTGCATAAAGTCCAGTAATTGCTGACACCGATACAAGCATTTTAGGCAGTATCAGATGCTTTTCTGGTATTGGTATCAGAACATCTCTAATTAAAATAGGTTATTAAATATAGTTAAGGACCTTTGTCAGGGTTCTCATTTGCACATGAATCAGACACTAAATAGTTGATCAGACGGAGTGACTGTCCCTTTAACACCGATTTACCCAAACCACATCATTCTGAATCAGTGTTTCTCTAATACAGATACTTGTTCCCCTAGGGGTACGTTTGGACTACTGCAGGGGGGTATGTGAGATTTCTTTTCAAAATGTTAATTTAAAAAAATATCAGTCATGCATAATTCCCTGAAATAATGATATAGATCCAAATTCAACGAAACTCCCAATGCGAGTTCAGAGACTGCTGCCAGGCCTGTTGCTCTGTCGCCGGGAAAGACTAGTGGAGGTGGGCTGTGTTAACAATGACTGGTGCGGAAATGTATCCAACTAACTGCTAACTGCTGGTGGAGTTTGTGACTGTGTTATGGACCCTCCTCTGCATTGCAGGGGAGGTTCCTTCTGCAGGCACGAGGGTCGTTAGTGATTGGAGCCACCTGGGCTCAGGGTATTTAAACTGCTTCTAACCACTCTTCTCTCTCTCTCTGCTCCTCCAGGTATGATCCTGTTTCATTTGTTCCTTTATAGTTTAGTCACTTAGTTTCCACTCAGTCTTCTTCATACACACAGATTCACTCATCCATGCACTTTACATACACCTTACATGATGACATTCTCACCCTTCATTCCTTTTTCTTTGTTTAAAGTTAATAGTTTGGTTTACAATAAAGTATCTTTTTGATTAGCCTATACTTGTTGTTGGTGTCCCCTCATTTTTTGCCACAGGCTGTGAGCCGGCTTGTGACAATGCCAACCATTCTACATTCCACGCAAATTTACGGCTGTGTTTATATTATGCTGTTTACAGCTCACCACGCGCTAATGCTAGTATGCGTTAGCTGATCTTTACGGAGCCTATAATGTGTGTGCACTAAATGTAGCCTGTTTCGTATGTCGTTTTTATATAATGTCGTTTTTATATATTTTAAATGTGTAACACCACTTGAGCCACGGTGAAACGTTTTGTGTATATGGTTGAAATGACAAAACACACTTGAGTTGAGTTGACTGTCTCAATGTCTGTCTGTCTGTAGACAGTAGGTGTGGTTTGGGAGTGGACTCTAAAGCAGCAAAGCAAGTGTATTCTGGGATTTGGTTTCTTTCATCCACATGAGCCAAAAACACATTTTCTGGCTTTTCTTGTCCTAGAAGCCACCAATTTCTAAAATAAATTCACATTTCTACTACATATGTGACCCAATTTAAAGATATATTCATCTTTCCAATGGTGAAATGTCCCTTTTAATAGACAAATTTAGTTATGGATTCTAAACATGTGAAGAAGCATTTAAGTGTTTTAGGTTACAAAGTAGTTGTTTAGTAAAGGCCTTTTTAGCCCACAAATGCTTTGCGCTGGTCAAGGGTTACTAAAATATTTCAAAGGGGGGACATTATTGAGAAAAATTTGAGAAACACTTTTCTAAATCGCCAAAAACGTTGACATTGAAAAATGTTCCGCCAAATCCATGAAGGTATACCTTCAATATATGATGCAGGAAGGTATAAGGATGAATAAAAATTATAAAGCATCACTGTTGTAATTTCTCCTAAAAAACAAATCTAACAGAGAAGTAAATTGAAATACAACACACCCTTATATGTTTCTTATTTGTGTATTATTCAGTGTTTCATAACTGGATAAAAAAAAGTGTTAAATTACAGAATTAATCGTTTTTCTTCATGCCACATTCATTTAGACAAAGTGAAACTTTCAGTGTTGAGCAGTAGAGGGCAGCACACTGCTGGAGGAAAACTACTGACGCAAAGGGAGGTTTTATTTAAAGATGGACAGTTTCATGTAAGATGACCAAATCAGACTAAAAGCCAGAAACCTGCTTTGTTCTACTTCTGTCTAAAGACAAAGACAAGGCAGCTTTATTTTGTAAAGCACAGCTCAGCAACAAGGCATCAGAACAAAGAAAAGGTTTAGCTGCTGAAGGGTTTTACTTAAGATTAGATTAGATTAGATTTAACTTTATTGTCATTGTGCAGTGTACAAGTACAAAGACAGTGAAATGCAGTTTGCATCCAACCTGAAGTGCAAAAAAAGCAGAAAAGCGCAATGCAATATACAAAGTATAGACAGGTGGTGCATAGGCAAGACAATATAAATATATTGCAGTGTTATAAGAGCAGAATATATATGGCTATGTATTATGAACAATGTATGAATAACATGTACAGATATGTGCAATGTAGTAGCAGTAACATTATACTATTAGTAAGAATAATATAGATATATGCATTGTATTAACAGAATATATAGTAAGAAAAACCGAATAAATATGGATACTGAATGTACCATATAGACAGATATGTACAGTATGTACAGCTGTGTGCAGTGTGGTGACATAAGAATAGTAAGAATAAGTGTGTGCAGGTGTGAATAGTATGACGAGCAGTAGAATATGACTATGTATAGGTGTAATTGCAGTATGTATATCTGTAAATAAATAAATTTGATAGTGAACAGGCTGTGGTTGGGTTGAGAACAGTCTTTGATGATGCCATACCAGACTGTGACACAGTTAGTAAGGATGCTCTCGATGGTGCAGTGGTAGAAGTTCACCAGGATCTGAGGAGACAAGTGGACCTTCTTGAGTCTCCTCAGAAAGAAGAGACTCTGGTGAGCCTTCTTGATCAGAGTAGAGGTGTTGAGGGTCCAAGAGAAGTCCTCAGAGATGTGGACACCCAGAAACCTGAAGCTGGTGACATGCTCCACCTCAGTCCCGTTGATGAGAATGGGGGTGTGTGTGCCAGCTTCAGACTTCTTGAAGTCCACAATGAACTCTTTGGTCTTCTTGGTGTTGAGAGCCAGGTTGTTGTCAGTGCACTATAAAGGATAGGTGCTGGACCTCCTCCCTGTAGGCCGTCTCATCGTTGTTGCTGATGAGACCAATCACCGTAGTGTCGTCTGCAAACTTTACAATGGTATTAGAGCCATGTACAGGTGTGAGTCGTAGGTGAAGAGGGAGTAAAGGAGAGGGCTCAGCACACACCCCTGTGGTACGCCGGTGTTCAGGGTGATGGTTGAGGAGGTGTGATTATCTAACCTAACAGACTGCGGTCTGTTGGTTAGGAAGTCTTGTCTAGTCAATATCTTTATTCATAAATATGTCCTCCTTGGTGTAAAATGACCTCTGCTAATGATCTGACTTATCCTCATAAGCGAAGAATTTCTTATCTGTATTTACATTGGACAGGCAAGTCCAAGGAGGCTTCCATGTCGTTCCGCCATTTTGAAAAACTATAATGGTTGAGAGGGACATAAAGCATTAGCCTACCTGTCTAGCTAATCCACAATGCGTTTTCGTTCAGAGCCAGCGTCACATGACTGAAACCGGCTGAAATGGAGGAGATCAGTGAGAGGCGCTTGTCACTGCCCTTTAGTTCATAATGGAGGATCATACTTATGCCGAGCCATAGGAGAAGGAATCCTCATCGCCAAAAAAGCGAAAATTGGAAGACATGTTGTCATAGCTTCTTGGTACATAACGGCTACCGTAGATGCAACACACATTTGAAAAAACGAGGCGCTAGAGAGCACTATTTGTTTGAATGCAAAATAGAATTTCACCGCTACATGGGATAAATTCCTACACAGTGTACCTTTAAGGAGGAAGGTTTGATATTGGCCTATACATGCTCCTTACTGACCAGTCTAGATTGTTCTTTTGTAAGAGTGGCTTGATGACAGCAGTTTTCAGATATTTGGGAAGATTTCTGAAAGAAATTTTACTTGTTTATAATCTGTAGAAGCTCTGCCGGCAAACTGTTTAAAACCTTTTTTTAAAGAGAGAATATCAAGGTGACAGAAGAGTAGAGATGACACTTTGTTTTAAGAAAGATTGAGAAATCCCAGTTTGTCTCTTAAATACAGTAACATTTTACAGTCCTTTTCTAATTTCTTTGTATTTCATACAATGACAATAAAGGCTTTTTATTCTATTCTAATGGTTTCACAGTGTAGAGGTGAAAGAAGATGACGTAAGAGTGGACATCCAGAGTTAAAGAAAGACATGTCTCGTGTGGTTTTCTGTTGTGATATTTTCATTTTCATTCAGTTAATGCATTCCCTGTTAATGTTCTCGTTTCTTGTCCATGGTTTTGGTTTGGTTTTGTTCTGTTCTCTGTTCTGTTTAGTTTTCCTAGATCCATCCTTGTGTATGTTTGAATGCTTTACTTCCTGTAATATTTGGTAGTGATGGGTTTCATGTGTCTTTGTCTAGCTATGTTTCCTGTTGATTCAGACTGATTCTGATGTGTTTCACCTGTCCATCATGTCACCTGTCTCTCGTGTATCTAAGCTGCATTTCATTTGTGTTTCAGACAACCGGACATGTCATGTGACTCAAAGAAAGACCAGGGAACATTTCACACATCTTATTTCACTTAATTTTAATTTAATTGACTCGGCATGTTCTGCACTTTCACTACTATATATGTCTGCACCAGGGTCTGTACACTACAGCACTGTAGATTCAAGAGTTATGTCCAATAATCCACAACGTTCAATAATGAATTCATGCATTTCATTACTCAGTATTAACATCACACTTTTCACAATGACACAACCAGCCTTCTCTGAAGCCCCAAACACCCTCCAAATCATTCAAATACCCCACAAACAAAATGTAGTCGGTCTTTTCCAGAACAATTTAACATTTACGGTAATAACCTAAAAACCACCCAGGAACAAATCCTCAAAGAGATAGAGAGACACATTTCCCCTCTCAAAGAATCAGAGAACAGTAAAATGTAATGTCATTATTTAGATTGGTAAGTTATTAATCAGCAGGTTCCTTTGAGTCTTCTCATGGGGTAAAAGTTGCGAAGAACAGTTTGCACATCCAACTATTGTTCTGTGTATGAGCATTGGAAAATGTGAGGAGCATCATGTATTTAAAACCGTTGTTGTAATAATTCTTGGAAACATGCCCGAGTCCAGAGGCACTGAAACGTTTAACCCTAACCCAAAGGCAGAGTGCAGAAGTCTTCTTATGAGAGACCGTTATTTAAATTAGTGAGTTAGTAATCATCAGACCCAAACAGAATCTGCTGATTCTTTCTACAGTTGTCAGCTGTGATTCAGAGTAAAAACCTGCAGAATTTAGCGGACTGTTTTTCTGCTCTTTGTGGAGATGTGAGTCTGATTCTGAGTTTTAGTTTCATCTTTTTTAAATTGTATTAAAATCTGCAGAAAAGTCTGCCAAATTCTGCATCCACAGATTTACTGTAGCCCTGATTATAAGAAACTAAATAAAGTCATACTAATAAGAACAATTTGTACGGTAAAAAACTAAAACTCATACAGGTATAAACCCTCAAAGAAGAGACAGAAAGACACATTTCTCCTCTTACAGACGACGAAAACTAACAAATATAAGGCAAGGCATTGTGGGAAAGTAATTTACAAATGATGCATCTGTAAATAAAAAGGAAGAGAGAAGTAAAACAACTCTGTCACGTAATGTTCACAGATCAACGAGATCTGACGGGAAGAAAAGTGGGACTTTTCCTTTAATGCACATTTGTGTTTGTCGGTCAATATTACAATCTCTAACTGTGTGACTATAAATAATACTTTATAATATTCATTCGGTCAATATGTTTCTGCAGCAGCAGCAAAGATTTCTACATTCATATCCTCAGATAATAGTCTATCAGATTCAGAGACGTGCCCTGCTTTAACTTCTTCAGACAGAAAGTCAAACATCACATTAAACAATACG
Organism: Zingel zingel; assembly: GCA_023566125.1. Classification (NCBI taxonomy): domain Eukaryota; kingdom Metazoa; phylum Chordata; class Actinopteri; order Perciformes; family Percidae; genus Zingel; species Zingel zingel. The sequence continues at coordinate 287,552 of CM042318.1, forward strand.
TTAGCTGTAAGCTAGCCAGAAGTTCAGCCTCTTCTGTCTCTGACTGATCTCAGGAGCCAGGAACTCTATTTTCCTTCTGCCATTTCCCTCCAGTCTTCCCTTTTTTACTCTCTGTACTTTCATGAGAAAGATTCATAAATTCCCAGTGTTAGCACGAATGTTTTGCTCAAGTGAAAACACGTTTAACTTGCACAGGCGTGTCTTTGCCTCAGTTTTTTGCCAATTTATGCCTTCTTGTACGCCGATGTTTCTCCTCTCTCTTTGTAGCCTGTGTTAATTAGTCTTTAGTTCAGCATGAACACACTCAAAGATCAGACCTGTGTCCTTCAGATAGGGAAGAGTCTCTCGACCTGTAAGGAACGTTTTCTTGTGGTCCAAAGAAAACGGTCCCCCCCCTAAAATGTGTTGAAGTTTGAAGAGACAGCATAACCTGGTTCTCTTTAAAGAGATGGTCCCATGGTATAGTCCCCCATGGGACTTTATTTCAAAACAAATATGTCAGGTAGTGAGCGGGGAGAGACAGATAATGTTTTGATCCTGTTAGAATTCAGCCATGAATTACACATCTGATGTTTGACAGTTTAAAAGATAATTTAAGCCCAAAGTGTCTGAGTGGGCTTTCACAGCTGCCTCGTTTAGTTGTGTTGAATGTCTCTAAAGTTGGTCTCCCCCACCGTGCAGTTCATTTGGGGAGGTGAGAATGCAGCAATCACACTCGGGTGCACCAAAAGCTACCAAACAAGCATATGGAGACCTGCTTGATGAGGTGGTCTCGGTACGCTTTCAATCCATCGTTAGTAGTGAGAACTTGATCTGACCTCGGACCGCACCAACTATATAAACTCCACAAGTCTGAGTTAATGTCTCCTGTAGTCAGGTGTGTTTAGCAATCTGTGATGCGGCAGAGCAGCAAACTATAGCAGCTTCAGTGTTTCTCTCTCAGAAACAGACAGCAGTCAACCGTCCGTTACTCACATCTCCCTGTTAACACCAGCCGTCTCTAAAGTTGGAGACAGACAGACAGACCGGCCAAGCAGAGCAAAGTCTCGGTGAGCAGAGCAGACGTAGTAACGTGGGTGCGAAACAATGTCTGATTATTTAAATGAAATGAGCTGGTTTGAACACGGAGACGTCCACAACACAGGAGCTTCTTCCTGTATTTACTTTCTTGCTCCCACCACCCAGACACATCATCACGCAAAACAAGTCAATGGAGAACAGAGAGTTGTTGTATTGTCGTTGCTTCCCGTTTCCTCTTCCTCTTCCCTCCCCTGGTTACCCCCGGTTACACCATGGTGACCGACAGCAGAGGGTTGTAGATCTTATGTCCGTCTGGCGAGCGGGAGCCGTGCGCCAGCAGCTCTTGGATGGTGATCCAGTTGTCGAGGATTCGTCGGTTCCTCTTCTTCAGGATCTTCTTCTGGCTCAGTGCCAGAATGTTGTTGCTGCCCTCATCTGCTGCGCCTCCTGTCAAAGATGACGAGTCCCTGAAAAAACTAAACAAAAATGAAAGTGATTTAAATCTCTCCATCCAAACCCAATATATGAAGTAAGCAACAAAACATTGTGAAAAATCAAAAACAATGATAAGACAAAACATTTTTGAAAGAAATGTCACATGACCCATTTATCTCATCACGGTTGGACTACTGCTTTAACAGCTCTTCCTTACACCATTTACAAACTGTCCAAAATGCTGCTTCTCATTTTTATAATTCATTTTAAAATCGTAGTGGTCCCTTACAGAGCCCTGCGTGTCTCCACATACATCCTGGACCTTCTGCACCCTACACAGCGTACCAGTGGTCCTCTGTGTGTTTTTTACCTCAGACACGTTTAAAGACTCAGGGAGACCGTGCCTTTCAGCTGTTAGCTGCTAAGCTTTGGAATAGTTGTCAATAGACTCTGTGGACTCCTTTAAAAAGCAGCTAAAACAATCTGTACAAACATTTAGGTAGCCTGCGCTTTAAACTTGTGTCTTATGTCTGCTCTCTTTGTGGATTGTATCTGGGGTTTTATTTTTGCTTCATTGACTTGACTGTATTTGATTTTCTTTAACTTTATTTTTTTGATTGTGGAGCATTTTGTGACTGGTGTCTGTGAAAGCTGCTGTAAAAATGAACTTTTATTCCTTATTGGAGCACTGGCCCTTTAAGTCACTGACAGGTGTCCAGGTGTCCAGGTGACGCTGATGATGCTGATTATGTCTGTATTCGGGACCACCAACACATGTTTGTTTCAGTCTGACTGATGGATTGCTGTTGGGATTAACGAGGAGTTTGTCATCAGGATGTTTCCTGAACTTTCACACTGCGGGGGGTCTATCAGCAGAGGAAGGTGAAAGGATTTAAATGTTGACATTAATCTTTACATCTCAAAGAGATGGAAAACTCTCTGTCCAATAGAAATGCTTTGAACATGTCCTAACAACCTGAATCTCTACCAACACCTCTTGGTGTAAATCAAAAGTACCTGAAAATACATTCAAATATTTAATGACTCAATAAGTAATATATTAAAGCCTCAAATGATAAAACTGGATTTGGCAATAGAGTTTAAAACCCATTTTCACCCCGAGGTTGGGAACCAAAAGTTTGACGCATAGCCGTCGATTTCGGGAGGAATACAGGGGATATGTCCCCCTGAATATTTAGAAAACCTACGCCCTGGGTTTGAGGACGGTTTCATGGAGGTCCATCTTAGAGGGACCACAAGCATATTTTATCCCAAACAGCAGCAGGACTTCAGTTTTACTTTGTTAAAATCTAAAATGTTACGGTTAGCAATATGAATTATGGAGTTCACCTGAGTGAGAACCAGAGCATGTGAGCGAAGTGGAGCGGCAGCGAGCGGGGAGCGCGAGCGGGCGGGTCTTAGACAGAGCGCAGAGTGGCATTTTTAAAAGGACGGAGCGTCACTCTATTTCCCTCTCCAATTTCGCTCCGCTCACACCACGAGTCTGAAGCATGCTCAGTCAAGCCTGACCCAGAATCCATCTGTCTTGCACTGTCATCAATGGACTATTTTCATTCAAAACTCGGCTCAATAATGGAGTTCAAAAAGTACTTCAAAAAAGAAAACGAGAAATCATACAGGTATGCTATTGAAAAACTAACTAACAGTGATAATGTGGTACAAGAAAACGTGATAAACATGTAGATTTTTTCCTTTTTTGGAGGCAGCAGGGGGGCGATTTGAGTGGAGTGCGAAGCAAACTGCGTTGATTGCTGAGCGATAATGAGTGGAGCGGCCTGATGTAGCTTTGAGCGGGGGAGCGGAGGGGTGAACAGTTCCGTGAGCGATGAGCGGAGATTCTCACCGCTCCACTCCGCTCATATGCTCTGGTGAGAACGCATCCTGTCACCTGACTTTAGAGAGACGTTAGAGTCACCCAGCATTAGAGATTTCCTTATCTGTGTTTTATTGTTTCTCTCTGCATTATTGGTCCCTGTGTTTTACTTTTTATTTGTATATAATCTTGTGTCTCTTGTTGCTATGTGACCCTTCTTGATTTGTGACTGTGCAGCACTTTGGCTCAATGCTTTAAAGATATAAAAGTTGGATTGGAGTTGCACTGGATGTTTCCTGCAGTGATCTTGTGAAGTTACAATAAATGCTTATTTGTAAGCTATATAATTGAAACTTACCTATTAAGAATAATAGTTAATTTCCTTAACTTGTTTGAGAAGGTACCTGCTAAGAATGGATGTTCCATAAGGAGGCGCTATTACATTGAGTTCTGATACAGAGTATGTTCAGCAGACAGGATGACAACACTGCCGACCGGAAAAGTTGTTGCTAGCCAGAGACATGTGAGAGTAACTAAAGATGTCATGCCTGCCAGTTTATATTAAACTTGAAAACGTATTTGGATGTTGTGGACATCATCAGTTCTTCTAAAGACGATACAACAACCCCGGCCAATGCCGTTTTGAACTTGTTACAGGTCGGCCGAATCACGCACCTTCAGATTCAGGGAAGGTTTTTTCCCACAAGCAATTTGCTGGTTAAACAAGAAAAAACAATAAGCAATTTCATCTACTCATGCTGCTACGCACCTGCACTTTACGTAATAATGTGCATTACGAGTAAATTATTTCATTATTTTACTATTTACTCTAGTTTGAATCTTTTCACCATCTTCACATTATCTGCTCTATGTTCTTAGTTTAATGTGTGTATTTTTATGTTTGCTCCATAGAGTAACACTTTTAATTTCGTTGTATGTACTTACAATGACAATAAAGTAATTTGTGATTCTGAAAGTTGGACTGGAGTTGATCTGGATGTTTCCTGCAGTGATGTTGTGGATAAAGTGTTGTCCTCACCTGTGTCCTGTGAGGAAGTGGAGGCGGCTCTGCATCATGAACTCTCTTCTCCGTCTGGTTTCTCTGGCTCTCAGCAGCTGCTGCTTCCTCTCCTCTTTGCTCCAGTATCTACCCTGTCGGACACGTGGGTTCAATCAGACGATTGTAAAGAATAATGACGATAAAGTCAGATGTGAGTGCAGACAGTTTGAGGCCTTCTGGACTGCTGCGATCACTGATTGGTTACCTGTTTCATCTCACTGGCAGCGTCATCATCCGTCGTCATGCCGCTGCGTTCCTCTCTGATCTTCATGGCCCGGGCCTTCAGGAGACGATCCCTCACCGGCCGTTTGGCCACGTAGCGAGTGCCGTCGCTCCGGATCTTTACCTGCAGATGCAACGACAACAAATCAGTTCCCTCTTATTATTAGTTTGAGTCTCAAACTCGAGTCCCCATGATGGGTGATAGATTACCAAAACAGGTTTCAAGTCTCTGCATCCTCCAGTTCACTGAAATGAACGGAAACCAACCAACCAACCAACCTTCCACTCCATGCGTTGAGGAGAGGCAGTTGTTGAGTGAGTCAGCCCAAGAGGCAGAGCCAGTCCTAACCGCGAGGCACTGGTATGCCGCTCCTCCAGACCACAGGGGGCACTGTTCACACTCCTGGGGCTGGCGGAAGCACTGCTGCCCGTCCCTGCCCCCCTCTCCAGGGGCTCCACCAGGCCCTCGGAGGGCAGTGCCATGCAGCTCTGGTAGTGCTCTAACGCTTTGTTGTGGCTCTGCCGTCTTCTGCTGAAATAGGGACTGAACTCTGCACTTCCTCCTGCAGGCCTTTCGGAGGCGCCACCTGCATTTATAACAGCAGTAAACAGTCATCGATAGTTAAACCAGGGGCACGTTTAATCTCAGAACAGTGAGCAATGCGGTTTCTATGTGGAACAACATGTTTCCTTAGAACGGTGTGAAATGGTGTACATTGAGCTTTTGAGGTATTTGTCAGAGATGTTACCCAATCAGCAGAGATGTGTCTGTAAACTTGTGGTAATAAAGCATGGTGTTCAATGCACCACTGTAAAAAAAAACTGTTTAAATTAAAGGTTTGCTATGTTTGGTCAGGGCTGAACGTGGCCTGGAACAACAACAACAAAACACATGAAAATCACATTTAATCCATCTTTATAGTTTGTTAATAGCATTGTGTAAATCATTAAGGTGTAACAAATGTTGCATTTCCTTCCTCATATAACTTATATGAAGCTGTTTTTAAACCAGCTAACAGTCTTTTTTGTTTGTTTTAATGACGCTTTGTAATGTTTCTTGGCTCTTGACTGCCGCTAACTGTCCATCAAAACAAGGAAAGTGTGAAACCAAGGCTGTGGCCTGAAAACAAAGCTTTTTATGAAATCAGTTAGAATTTTTTGTATATCTTGGCTTGGTATGGGAACTGGGCCAACAGAAACAGGCTCTGTAGCCTCATCACAGTGGTTAGTTTTTAGAGAGGAATTCAAGCCCATCTTACATGAGCATCCACAGACTGGTTTTATGTGAGTCATAGTAAAGTAGAGTTTAGTGATACCTGTTCTGGAGCCCCGCCCCTGATCAGCAACGCCTCTTATGGGAGATGAACCCGCCTCTCTGTTCAGAGACCTGATGATGCCAACAAACATATTCAAATGTAACACGTGCAAGCCTGAAGTAGGCCACTAGATGTCACTGTTGCAGTGGCTTTTAAAAATAAATACAGACATTATAAAGTTTAAACTAAAGAGATGTGTTGGAAGAGAAACGATGAAGGAGACCTGAACTTGGAGGATGTAGAGGGGGTGGAGCTGGGCCCGTGTGTTTGGTACTTCCTGTCGCTGCCGGGGGAGAAGCACCCGTGTGTTTGGTACTTCCTGTCGTTGCCCGGGGAGAAGGACCCTTGTGTTTGGTACTTCCTGTCGCTGCTGGAGGAGAAGGGGCCGCTGAGGTTGGAGTGGCGTCTCTCTCTGTCTCGGTCACGGTGGTGACGCCGCGGCGTGAGAGGGGAGTTCAGAGGGGGGAGGCGGCCAAGAGGGATCAGAGGATTTGGAGACATCACTTCCTCTTCCTGGAGAGGCGGGATCTGCTCGGTGCTGACCGGCGGCGTGCTACGGCAGCTCTCCCCCCCGGTGTTGTAGGCGCTGGTGCTGTCTCTGTCGTCAGATCGCTCTCGCTCCGGCAGCTCGTTGATGGCCGACAACTCGTGATGAAGAGGGTCGTTATCCTCGTCATCCTTGTTCTCATTATCCAAACCTACAAGAAGAATTTTGTTGTTTTTTATTTCTGAGGTTAAAAAGATCACACACACAAAGTGCTTTTTACTTTTACTTTCACCTAACGTTTTAAACCACTATAACTGTAAATGTCAGAATGCTGCTTGAACAAACAACCTATGTGGCCGTTTTTTGGGGAAGGACAGTCTCCAGATTTGGGATGTTACAGTGTCAGTTGATGTCTTAGTTACCTGCTCCTGCCGCCTCTTCCTCCATCATCCAGGCCTTCAGACATCTCTCTCGGAGCTGCTGCATCTTCTGCGCTCGCAGAATGTTGCGACACTTGAACTCCAGGTGGCGCAGCTCCTCCTCGATCAGCGCCATCTCGTGTTCGCTCAGAGTCGCCGCCGAAGAAGAGTCTCCTCCCTTCTCGTCCAGGTCGTTCAACTCTGCTTCAACGTCTTCACGTTTATTTTCTCTCTGCTGTTTTTCGTTCTGTTTCTCGTACTGGCACCTGATCTCCAGCAGCTCCTGGTAGCGCTGGCACTCCTCCTCCGTCAGGCCTGGCATTATCATTGTCATCATCGTCAGCTGGTAAGGGTGATGCTGCAGGTCAGATGTCAGTCGTTAGCAGCCAAGAAACAACATCAAGTCCATCAGTAAGCGCAAACACCACAACACAAATACAAACGCTACAACAGTCTCTCATAGCCAGCTCTATCTCCACAGTGCTGTAATCACAAGTTAAATCTAAAACAAAGCCTTGTAAAATACCTTGTGGTGGGGACTGAACGCTGCTCCACCTGTTTCTCCCCCAGCGGCCCGGTCCAGGCTAGGGAGGGAGTCGGAGCTAAGCTGGAGGTCTCGCAGGTGGAGGAAAGGAGGGGTAGTGTCTCCTCGGCTGAGACCGGGTCCGAATCCTGGGCTGTGGCTGCTTCCAAGGCCGGGGCCGAAGCCGGGACTGGGTCTAGGACTGGGCCTGGGAACAGGAAACACACAGGGGTGTTGCTGCCGTATACTTAAAATATTAATCTGAAAGTTCTCCCCAATATTTGTAGTTGTTACTGCCCTCATGCCTGGAATCAAAAGTGTAATGAATGAATGGATGAACATTTGGCAAACTAGTTCGATACAAATACTAGTCTCGATAAAGCCAGGGATCCTGTGCGTGGCCTGAGTTTTTTGGGGTTGTTTGACTGCAATAAGGCATTTTCAGGGTCAAAGTTAGAGTCAAGTTGAGTATTTCTTCACCTGGTTTTATTCTCCTAACTGACTCTGGATGACTTTGCGTTCGTTACGTAACGCCTTCTTAAGCTTTTTCACTTCAGTGAGAAAGGTTAGAAATGTAGTTGAGCTTTGGGCTAGTCTGGATGAACAGAAACTTAATACCAGATAACGATGTCGCCTTCCTCTCTCCATGTGTTTCTGTTCTCAAACTCTTTTCTCTTCGGGAAACAACATCAAACTTGTAGCTAGTGAGCTACGTATATGCTGAAAATGTCAAGTTTAGTAGAATATGTGGATGGTTCAACAAGACAGGCCTGCTTGGTTCATTCAGGGAATGATTGTAAATATTTACTAAGAATATGTTTAGGTCATTTCCTTTCTAACTGGGAGGTTTTATAAAGAATATGTTAGATCATTTCCTCTCTAACTGGGAGATTTTGGGACTGATTGGTGGGATTGCTGTGGACATTTAAATAGCTCACGTTACTGTATTGTGAACAGTTAACTTTATTTAATATTGTACGTGGCGTTTTCTTTTGCAGGGTGTAAATGTTCCACCAAAACAAGTTCCTTCCTGAGACTATTTAGCAGAGCCATCATAGCTGCGTCCGGAGCTTAGCGCCGCCCAAGACCATTGTGATTGGTTTAAAGAAATGCAAACAACCCAGACAGTTTTTCACCTATCCCAGAATGCATCTATGGTGTAGCCAGACCTTCCTCCACAGCACTGAGATGGACATGAGCGACTACTCTTTGTCTTACTTCTGTTTGGTGAATAATCATACTTTAACTTTGGAAACTACAAAAAAAATGACAATATGGCAAAAGAACGAACACAAGTTTCTAGGGTGAAAGTTTTAAAATGATATTGTTATATTAGATTTTGCGTAGTTTTGGGTAACTTCTGGCCCTTCTAGCCACACCCGTTGGTACCTGGGGCTGGGTCTGAACTTCCTTGCGCTTCCCGGTGTGTTGGTGGTGTTGGTATTGTGTTCGGTGCTGTCGTCGGTGCGGCCCACACCGCTGTCCAGATCCTGGCTGTTGGACAGCAGTGGAGCCAGGATGAGCAGGGGGGGCAGTGGCACCTCCTTCTCTCCTCGCTCTCTTTCCTCCTCTTCCTCTTCCTCTTCCACGTCACAGGCCGGGCCTCCTCCCCCCCGACTGCAGAGGCGGTAGTAACCGGAGGGGGGAGCAGGAGGGAGGGAGAGAGTCAGCTCCACGTCTTCCTCCGGACCAACAGGGTTTTCATTCTGGAAGGATGCAGAGACAAATGAAAGGAAAAGATTTTTCACTGCTCATTTTTAAACTTAATGAAATGTAATAACCATGGTAACCCCAAAGTCAGTGGGTGGGGGGGTGTCGAACTATTGAAGGAGACACTCTAATACATAGTAGGTTGGGTTTATTGCTTGTTGGCTTAGTTTTTGTCTCATTGGTTTGATTTCTTTTTGTGTGTGTGTGTGTGTGTGTGTGTGTGTGTGTGTGTGTGTGTGTGTGTGTGTGTGTGTGTGTGTGTGTGTGTGTGACCTTGACGGAAGAAACTGGGTCACCTGGGATACGTATCTACACATGTTCATCCATCATCCCTTCATCCCCTCATCATTTCCTCTCTCTGATCCCCTCCGTCTCTTCTTAGCTGGTTCTTATAAAACACATTGTGTTTGTCTGCAGTCACACATGCTGCATTATTATTGCATACAGTAATAAATACATGGAATACATACCAATTACAGAGCTTTCCTTTTCACAGCTATGTGTATGAATGCTTTATTCATAATGTCATTAAAGTTGAAGCATTCCTCCTTAGTATATTTCATGAGAATTTTATTCTGAGTTAGATGACCAGATGTGTGGGCATATGCCAATAATATGCACAACTCCATAAAAAAATACATTTATAGAACATAATCCTGGGTGTTTCTACTGTCTCTGCTCCCCCATCACTCCCTGCTTTATTTGCTCAGTGGATAAAACATCCATCCTCTCCTGCTCTCTCATTAGAGCAGAGTGTCAGAGTTGTCTGAATCCTGGCTGAGTGACTGCTCATTCACACACTGTGTGTGTGTGTGTGTGTGTGTGTGTGTGTGTGTGTGTGTGTGTGTGTAATGAATATGCTTTCTACAGTTCCTCTCTGTCAGCAGATGTGGACACACTCTGGGAGCTGCTGTCATACAGGAACATTTATGGCACATTTTCATGGCTGTGTGAATAATATTACACACAGAGTACACACAGCCATGAGTGTTGTGTATATAACGGGTGTGTTGGGGAGAAAAATGGCTGACTGTGAGTGAACGCAGACTGAAGCTTGTATTGGTATTAGGCTGTTAATGGTACAGAGCAGTGAGCTGCATTCTCCCCCTCCAAACGCCCCCTCTAATACGACCCACAAGAGCGTTTCATATATGATCGCCCCCTAGTGGTGGCAGGAAATCTCATCCGCATATGTAAACCAGAAAAGGTAACGCTGGCGGTTTTAAACATGTGGTTACCATTGTGAAACAGTCCCAGTTTAGTTAGGTTTAGACACCAAAACTACTGATAAAAAGATGGAGGTTTGGGTTCAAATCAGACGTGACTTCATTTCCTGAAGGTTACCGCGTGACGCAGAACGTGTGTGTTTACTTTTTATGTTATACATGGATATGTGCAGCATAGTTTCTTTTAAGGACAGCTGGGAGGAGCTTTAGCTATGTTGTTATATTCATTTATAGGGAATTTGTCCATCTTCCTCATTGGACTTACATTCACCATACACAAGGATCCATCAGAGAAGATGAGTTCAGTCAGCCAAGTTTACTGAGTCCAGCATAAGAGTTACAACACAACTGTGGGTTTACAAACAGAGTTTAAGTTTCCCTAGCGACAGACATGAAGTCGAAACTCGGTCCACCAAGATCTCTTCCGAAGTGAGCTCCGATCTAAGCTTCCCATGTGTTTTTATTCTCTCCTCACAGGGGGGTGTCGTCTTGTTTCTAGGCAGAAACTGTTATTTCACAAACACACATGCCAAGGTCAGGGCCTCTGTGTGGTGCAACTTCCTCTTCTGTTGTCTTAAGTTTAACTGTCTTTCCTGTTTTTCTGCTTATCTGTCTGGTACACAATGCATTCTTATGCCATAAAAGGCTTAAGCTACTGTATAGTTAAAGGCTTAAGCTTAACCTTCTATGCGTCAGAGACATTTCCTTGAACTACTTCCTCAATGACTGCACACAGCTCTTTTATGAGCACAAATACAACTTTAACTGCTAATAATCTACAGTCTCTGAAATCAATCGATATTGGTAGCAGGGAAACAAACTTCCTGCGTTCCATACATGTTATACATAACAGAAGGGAACACTGGGAAGCAAACTGTGGCTTTCAAGAGTCTTTCCTCTAGTGTTGGCCATCTTTAGAAAGTAGGTTAGAGAAGTAGTAGCTGATGGATGAAACACTACTCAGTAACCCCCCCCCCCCTTTCCACATTTGGCAGTCACAGTTTATGTTAGACCTGGGTTATTGTCCAGTTAAAACTGATCTTTGTTTGAGTGATCTGATATAGAAGAATAAAGGAATGGATCTCTTAATATCACCCTTTTCACCATGGATGGAAAAGTAAAAAGTCTTTAAACAAACTTTCTGGGCTCAGTTCTTAATGTAAACATGAACCTGGTGCATTACAAAGATATCTGAGTGTTACTTCTTGTTTGTTCAATATACAGCGTTAGTTCTCTGAGAATCTCTTTTATATCCAGATAAACTGAGATTGGAACTGAAGTTTCTCTAACCTGATGATATTCAATCAGAAATGTAATCCAATCAGGAATCTAATCGATTCGAGAAATCATTGGCAATGACTAGCCCTACGTTTTTCACACTTGTTTCTGTCGCCTTATTTTAAACGTTTTTAACACTTCTCTCAAGTGTGTTGCATGTTAGTATCAGACAGTTTAAGTGTGTTGTGTGTTAGTATCAGTTTAAGTGTGTTGTGTGTTAGTATCAGTTTAAGTGGGTTGTGTGTTAGTATCAGTTTAAGTGGGTTGTGTGTTAGTATCAGACAGTTTAAGTGTGTTGTGTGTTAGTATCAGTTTAAGTGTGTTGTGTGTTAGTATCAGTTTAAGTGTGTTGTGTGTTAGTATAAATTTAAGTGGGTTGTGTGTTAGTATTAGACAGTTTAAGTGTGTTGTGTGTTAGTATCAGACGGTTTAAGCGTGTTGTGTGTTAGTATCAGACGGTTTAAGTGTGTTGTGTGTTACTATCAGTTTAAGTGGGTTGTGTGTTAGTATTAGACAGTTTAAGTGTGTTGTGTGTTAGTATCAGACGGTTTAAGCGTGTTGTGAGCTGAAACATCACCTCTGTGTCCGGCCGGGCCAGCAGCAGGGAGAAGTTGATGTCCTCTCTGGTCAGGATGTTGACGGCTTCCTCTCTGTTCTGGATATCTACGCCGTTAATCTAGAGAAGAGAGGAGATATCACTTACTTTATATTCATTACCAAAAGTCAGATCATACATTCTGTATAAAATGTGAGTTTCATGGTCTCGTTTATATCCACGACGTTCCACTTCTGGGATTGCTCCGTTGCTGCCGGAAAAGCCGCCAGATTTCACTCAGGCCGGACATCCGTTGCCATGGGCTTTCTTTGTTTTAGCGTTCTAACCTCTGGTGGATTTGTGAGGACTATGGTTAACTGCTCCTCAGATCTCTGCAGGGTAAATCCAGACAGCTAGCTAGACTATCTGTCCAATCTGAGTTTTCTGTTGCACAACTAAAACTACTTCTGAACATACACATGTTCCACCAAAACAAGTTCCTTCCCTCTGCAGAGGCACCGTGGCTCCGTCCGGAGCTTAGCACCGCCCAAGATGATTGTGATTGGTTTAAAGAAATGGCATTAAACCAGAGCATGTTTTCCTCCCATCCCCGAATGCCATGTGGAGTAGCCAGACCCTCCTCCAGCGTACTTTGGAGGAAGGTCTGGCAAAGCCAGGCTACTCCCTTCATAACTATTGACCTATGGGAGCATTTTTTTCGGGAGAAGAGTCTCGGATGCTTCATAAGAAAACTAATAACTGTTCCACCAACATTCAGCTTTATAGACCAGCAGTAGGATTTTAAACCCTGTCCTGTGACTCGCAGGAAGCCTGATTCTGTCTGAACCGTGTCCCATGTAGAGAAGTTGTTTCTGTAACGACGTGTTTGGGAGAGGCCACAGCTGTCCAGACGGTTTTCATCTCTGGCTGTCATGGGAACCACTGCTGACATCATTTATCCAGTGCCCGGTAACCATGGCGATGACAGGTGCTGCTGTGCTATTCTTCACCTTCCACATCTTTAGCTTTTGCCTTTCCCCCCTGACTCTGTTTCAGTGGGGGGATCGGAGGATAACGAGCCAAGAAAAAAAAGAGAAATTTATTCTCTCTCATTTTTCATCTTCGAACTCTCTTAGAAAGGTGAGTACACACACCCAGGGGGATGAAACTACAAACATTGATTTAACAGGATATAAAAAAGGTCAAAATCCTAATTAATCTCCAACTGACGGCGCCTTTTATAAACTAATACTGAGTTATTTATAATAAACTCAATCAATCCTATCAAATAATCAACTCTAAGTTCCGACTCAAATGTTGGAGTGATTTTAAATAAATGTTGGTACCCAAATACTTCTGCTACCAGAACTGGTAGCAGAAGTACTCACCTCATTTGGGAGATTTTTGGTTAATATCCAACTAACGCTTTGGCAGTGACAATTTACTTAGGACCAAATAGTTTTTTACTAGTTGAAATGGCATTTGTGAAGGTTTTATAATTGTAAGATGTGTGTGCAAATCGACAAAGATTTCTGAAGATGAAGGTTTTTAAACTGCATGTACATGAGTGTTGATAGATGCTACATGATTCCCTTATTTAGTGTAAGCAAGAAGTATGTTCACTTTCTTTAGTTGTTTTCTTTCCTTTTCCTGCTTCGGACTTCCTGGAGGCAACAGTATATCTTTATATTTATGTTTCTTTTCATCACTGGCAGTCATCTGTCTTTGGACACTTTGACATATATATTTTATATATATATAGAATAGTCAACCTGATCTCACAGAATTCCGTGAAATTAACAAAACGGCAAAAATTCCGCGATGGGCCCAAGGAACAATTCCGTGAAATTAACACAGCCCCTTAAGTTAAGGAAAAGGTTGTGGTAGGACAAAGGGACGGTTGGGTTAAGGAAAACAACAACGGATAGTTAGCTTTAATAAAAGAAGAACAGGACGGTTGCATTTAGTAAAACAACAAAGCGACAGTTCGGTTTAGAAAACGTGACACGCGGGACACAATCCTGGTCTCCTGGGTGAAAGTCCTGTGTTGTTTGACCCATCTACCACCCCAACCAACCTCCCTACGCGGATTTTCGGACTTTCATACTACTTGCTACCGTAGTCGCTTTTAATGCTACGTCATCTTCTCATTGACTTTACATTGGCATTGTTTTCCGTGGTGGCCACACAGAATTTTCACACATTCTGTGCCACCACCACGTAATGCTGTGTTAACAGTTTGGGATCATTTCACGGAATTCCATGAGACCAGGCTGGAATAGTAGTCAATTTAAAAAGCAGCTGAACCATCTGTTGTGCTTTAAACTTGTGTCTTATGTCTGTTCTCTTCCTTGACAGTGAAGCACTTTGTGAAAGGACAGACGCAGGATCTCTGCTGCGTTACAGGAGTTTATTTAGATGGAATTATGAACTGATCTTCATAAATACTGACAATAATCGTATGGTTGTTTCAGTCTGACAAACAGCTGAACAGAGACGAATGTCTCTGTCTCTCTGTCTCTCTCTCTCTCTCTCTCTCTCTCTCTCTCTCTCTCTCTCTCTCTCTCTCTCTCTCTCTCTCGCTCTCTCTTATCTATATCTATCTCTCTCTCTTTGTGTATTTTTAGGACAGCAGTAACTGGGCGGCTTACTGCTCTCTCTGATTGGCCGAGACTGTCCCGGGGGTTCAGGTATACATTTAAAAATGCTTTCTAATCCTCAGAGAGCCGGTTCATTTATCAGAGGATAGGTTTGTGTTTAAGTCTGAACCCTGAAGGTCAACATTCACCTTGCATCAATCACTCAGACACTTTAATTGATTTAAGGTCATTTAGAAAAGGTCTAAAGTTTGTCCCGAGGCGGACGCTAAAGGAGAAGTCGCAGGCTCGTTAAACTTTAAAGGGTTGAACCTCTGGGGACAAAGATACAAAGATAAGGCTCAATGAAGGGAAAGAAAATGGAGATCTTACCTTGTTTTTCCAGCATGTTTTTGCTAGTTTATGTAAGTCATGTTACTCTGCATACTTTTCGGGCTCAGTGTGCAAGAACCTAACCCTAATCTTAATGCTTAGGGACTGTTCGTTATTTATTTAAGGGGCCACCGGAGGAGTTTTGGGACCTTTAGGCTAAAAAGACTTGACCCTCCCCTTACCAGTAATAATTTTTCTATGACCCTCCAAAATGATTTGAAAAAGAGGATTGACCCTCCCCTTATGTGCTAGTTTTCGCTTAGCAAAGATGTACAGATACCATTTTGATTTTTTACAGCCATGACATACATGAGTTAACCTCTGCATTCTCATCTTACACATCCCACTCCTCTGTTATGGTGTGGGGGCCATTTCAGTAGATTAACTCACTAACATTGTTGTGGAAACACAATAAGCATGGAAACTAAATGCACACTTCTGCATTACTGCATTACTTCAAATACTAAGTTACTCCTCTAGTAAACTAGTATTCATATGAAATAAAACAATAAAACATTGAGACCATTCAACAAAGGACACTGGGAAATAACCAATTCAACACTGGTTGCTATGGACTCGTCACCAGTCTTCCTCAGTCATTGTATATTTTAGCACGTAGGTAAAACTGCCGAAGCTGAACATTATATTCCAAAGCATATATGTTTATTTTTAAAGCAGATTTTAAATTACATTTTAACAACTTAACAATTTGCCCTTATGAAATCCAATCGTGGCACGGCTGTCTTGGAACGCAACAGACAGACGCTTAAATTCAACTAAAATGTAACAGTGAACACTCAGTGTTTGACCTACAGTCTGTTGAGATGCCTCTCCAAACACAGAAACGAAGCGCAGTCACACCATAAAACGCTGAGACATGTTGAGAAAAAAGATCCGTATTTTGCCGTGATCCAAACGAAAAAAAAGTAATCCACAGCGATTTTTTTTACTAAAGCAGTATATGAATTCTGATGTATTACCTACCACCATTTAGTTATTTTGTGTTATTTAAGATATTTATAAAATATCTTGTCATGCCAGATGTAATTATTCCACTCGTTTTTTAAGCAATGCAATTACCCGTTTCAGCCACCCTGCCCCCCAGCAAACTCAGGGTCAGACCCATCTGGTAGCGAAGGAGGGCTGAGACAAAGAGCTTGCAATTTTGCTGTTTTCATGAATACAAAAGTTGGGTGTCCCCCCCCCCCAGACTAAAAAATGTGGGGTGACCCACCCCTCAACAAAGAATAAAAAGACATGACCCTCCCCTATTTTCCTCCGGTGGTCCATTCCATAAATACCTAACGGTCCCTTAACAACATTTTAATGTCTAGTTACATGTTGTTGTGTGTCTGCAGTGTGTACCTGCAGTATTCGGTCTCCCTCTCTGATTCGTCCGTTCTTTGCTGCTACGCTGTTTGGATTTACCTAAAGATGGAAATATACAGCGAAAAAGAAAGTTAAAGAGAAAGTTAAAGAGAGAGAGAGAGAGAGTTAAAGGGAAAGAAAGCACTTGGATAACAAGTGAACAGATGGATAAATAAATGAGTTTATGAATTAAGAACCAAATAAATGAATCCATGAATGAGTAAATGGTTTCAGCAGAATGAACAGAGAGAGGGAGAGAGATGAATGATTTAAAGAATGAAAAAATTAATAAGGTGATTAATGGATGGAATACATAAATGAAGAGGTAAGAAAATATGAAAGGCTGAAAGAAGAGAAAGAAATGGAGAAAGCAGGAGTTTCACCTTCTTGAGTGAAAAGGTAAACAAGTCAGTAAATGAACGAGGGAGTGAACGCTGAGTATGTGAAGAGGAAGAAGAGGAAGAAGAGATGAAGAGATGAAGGGATGAAGAGGATGAAGAGATGAAAAGATGAAGGGATGAAGAGATGAAGAGATGAAGAGATGAAAGGATGAAGGGATGAAGAGATGAAGGGATGAAGAGATGAAAGGATGAAGGGATGAAGAGATGAAGAGATGAAGAGATGAAAGGATGAAGGGATGAAGAGATGAAGGGATGAAGAGATGAAAGGATGAAGGGATGAAGAGATGAAGAGATGAAGAGATGAAAGGATGAAGGGATGAAGAGATGAAGAGATGAAGAGATGAAAGGATGAAGGGATGAAGAGATGAAGGGATGAAGAGATGAAAGGATGAAGGGATGAAGAGATGAAGAGATGAAAGGATGAAGGGATGAAGAGATGAAGAGATGAAGAGATGAAAGGATGAAGAGATGAAGGGATGAAGAGATGAAGGGATGAAGAGATGAAGAGATGAAGAGATGAAAGGATGAAGGGATGAAGAGAAGAAGAGATGAAGAGATGACAGGATGAAAGGATGAAGAGATGAAGAGATGAAGGGATGAAGAGATGAAGCGATGAAGGGATGAAGAGATGAAGAGATGAAAGGATGAAAGGATGAAGAGATGAAGGGATGAAGAGATGAAGGGATGAAGAGATGAAGAGATGAAGAGATGAAGGGATGAAGAGATGAAGGGATGAAGGGATGAAGAGATGAAGAGATGAAGAGATGAAAGGATGAAAGGATGAAGAGATGAAGAGATGAAGAGATGAAAGGATGTCTGTGCATCACCTCTCCAACATAAATCCCGAGATCGTTTTCGTCGTCAGTTCGGTAGCAGACAGTCAGACCAAGTTTCTCCTGCTGGCTCGATTTATACAGAGACACTTCCTGTTTATACAGAGAGACTTCCTGTTTATACAGTGACACTTCCTGTTATACAGAGACACTTCCTGTTTATACAGAGACACTTCTTGTTATACAGAGAGACTTCCTGTTTATACAGAGACACTTCCTGTTAAACAGAGAAACTTCCTGCAGGAAGAGAAGAATATGGATGGTTTTGTTTCAGATATGAAAGCTGTGGATGGTTTTGTTTCAGATATGAAAGCTGTATATGGTTTTGTTTCAGATATGAAAGCTGTATATGGTTTTTGTTTCAGATATGAAAGCTGTATATGGTTTTGTTTCAGATATGAAAGCTGTATATGGTTTTGTTTCAGATATGAAAGCTGTGGATGGTTTTGCAGTAAAAGCAGAAATGTATGTTTTCTTGTTGATGAGTTATTTTGGGTTCCTCACCTCGTACTGCAGGGCGTCCCGTCGGTCCACCTCGTGGTTGGAGACGTCGAAATAATCGTTGGGGTCGTTGAACTCAAACACACAGCTGGAACACACAACAATCAATCCCATAATATCCATCAGTGTTTTCCATCGGATTGTGGAGGACTTAAGTGCTTTAGGGGTAAATCCCTCCAGAAAATATACCCATAACATGTAACAGACATCTTTACGTAAGATTGTTTTATTATCTGACAACATGTTGGACGTACAACTGGTTGATGGCGTCCATCTCTTCAGCGGGAGGGGAGGGGGGAGGGGGGGGGGAGCCTCTCTGGTCACCATGGTGACCTCTGGTGTTCTGGAAGCTGATGTCTGTCTGCGTGGCGTTGTCAACACAGTCGGTGATCGCTACCATGGCAACAGAGCAGACAGAGCCGCTCCCATTAGCATTAGCGCTGCACGCTAAAGTTCCTGAGAGGATGGGGTGTGACAACACACAGAAATAATAATAATATAAATATATATATATATATATATATATATATATATACACACATCAGTGACATCAATGTGTCTCTGAATCAATAATTGGCTGGTAAACATCTTTTAAAACTGGCTTAAATGTGATATCTGGATTAGATCCTGAGAAGTTTCTCTGACTTGACTCGAGACTTGAGACTCTGAGACTCAGGACTCTTGAGACTCAGGACTCTGAAGCCCAATTCAGACCAAAGAATCGTGACAAGACGAAACCGTTTTAGAACATCACAGACAAAAGTTTCAGTGTTCTGAACCGGCCCGTCTCAGCTCGACTCAAGCAAGCTGATGGTTTTGCTGCGACTCAGCTGTTCAAGTCTCCAGAGACTGGTTTTAGAACGTTTAGAAGAGATGTGTCCTGTTTCAACAGCCGATAGAGAAGTCAGCTTTAAACTACTGAAATAAAATGATCCATAATCTATTTTATTTTTATGTTACAAACTGCTGGTCGACATGGCAGAGTTAGTGTAAGTAACGTTATACGGTCAGGCTACCTAGAGAGTGACTGAAGAGAGAGAGAGCGCCCAGCAGTGTCAGAAAATAGCAATGAATTAGAGAGATAAAACATTTTGGCCGATTGATCACTAGAAATGCATCTGCATCACTAATGTTAATCACATTCATATTTGGACAAAACAAATGATATATCCAGCTACTAAAAAGCCTAAAAGTCGGATGTCAGAACGGAAGTACAAAGAGACATTGTTATGGAGATGATACACCGTCTCGTCGCATTGGTGTGAACTGGCAGCAGACCGGCTTGTTGCAAGAAGTTGCTAGTTTACTCGTCACGAGTCTTTGTGCTGAGCTGGGCTTAAGACTTGACACTATGAGACTTGAGACTTTGAGACTCTGAGATTGGAGTAGTTTTTGTAAAACATATAATACATGCCTAATACCCACATTCAGAACTGACAGGCAGCGCCTTTAGTGAGCGAGAACAGAAAGAAACTCAAGACAATCAAAGCAGAAGGAAGCCATGAAGCAAACAGGATTTTTTTTTTTATTACATGCTGTGTGTTTGCTTGAATAAATGAAAGAGGAAACCTAAAAGATGAGAGAGGATACAGATGTGAAATTAAGTGATCACATAGTTATTTGATATTATAAAAGATGAGAGGGAAAGAGGAGAGGAAATGTCAGGAGATATGAGAGGGGAAAAGATAAAAGATGAGAAAATGTGAAGAGGAAGACGATGAGACCATTAGATGAGATGTGAGGCGGCAAGACCGTGGGAAAGACAAGAAATAGGATGAAGCGAGGTTTGGATCAGAAGTAATGAAGAGAGAT
>CM042318.1:312500-322500 GCA_023566125.1 Zingel zingel
ATACGACTATGCTCAAAGACCTCGGCTCAGTTTTAGTTAATCCTATTACATCAATTATTAACCTCTCAATATCAACTGGACAGTTCCCAAATGTCTGGAAATCAGCTATTGTCACTCCAATTTTCAAATTGGGTGATTCAACTTCCTTAAGTAATTATAGGCCGATCAGTATTCTCCCGACAGCATCCAAAATTGCTGAGAAATGGGTAGCTGAGCAGATTGTTTTCCATCTAGAAAACCCTCTCCACCCAATGCAGTTTGGCTTTAGAGCCAAACACTCAACAGACATGGCTAATTGCATTTTCTTAGAGAAAATAAAATCATCTCTGGATTTGGGTGGTGTGGTAGGTGCAGTATTTTTGGATCTTAGGAAAGCTTTTGACACTGTTAATCATAAAGTTCTGCTTGCCAAGTTATCCACATTTCATTTTTATGATGGTGCAATGACATGGGTAGAATCTTATTTAACAAACAGGCCTCAGTTTCCATTGATAATCACAGATCAAAGTCGATGCATTTACCTACTGGTGTCCCGCAAGGATCCATTCTTGGTCTGCTCTTGTTCAGCATATATATTAACCTTCTATCTGTTTGTCCTGAGGTTGAAACCATAATGTACGCAGATGATACTGTTTTATTTGTACATTGCAGATCCAAAGCAGATGTTGCAGATACGCTCACAAGATCCATGGCTAATGTTACAACATGGTTACAAGAGTGCTACCTGCAACTAAGTGTATCTAAAACCAATAGATCCACAAGTGATCATCACATAATGGTTGAGGGTGCAAAATTACAGGTTGTGAAGGAATTTAAATATCTTGGGGTGCTAATTGACTCAAACCTCTCTTTTAAGTCACATGTGAAAAAAATCTGTAAAACAATCAAGATAAATGTTGTTAATTTTCGTTCCATCAGAAATCACATGTCTACAGAGGCTGCCAAAATGTTTTTACTAGGGTTGTCAAAATAACACTGTTATAACCCTAACCCTAACCCTGGATCATTAATTGGAACATTTACTTTAGCCACTGATATGTCTGCTCTTCTCTCTGATGCTCTGAAACAGACGATACAGGCAACAAAAACACCGCTGCACGTGATGCTAGTTAACACTATACTCAACAGCAGCTAACGTTAGCCTACGGCTAGCTAGTTAACACTATACTCAACAGCAGCTAACGTTAGCCTACCACTAGCTAGTAGCTGGATTAAAAATGGTTAAAATGCTGACAGCTAACGCTAAACGGCGTAAAGTTTGACTGTGTTTTAGCCGTTGAAAAAACAACACAATGAAACTGGTAAACTACATCCTCGTGGTGCATTTAAAGTTATTGTAAATGTCCTTTTCCCATCTGGTGGTTGTTTTTGTCGTTCAACAGCAGTTTACTAGTGAAATAAGTTATTGTTATAGTTATACATTATTATTAAATCATTTAATTTTGACCATATTAGCAATAAACAAGCCGTTCTTTAATGTCACCGACTGTTGTTTAGTACCCTTTTTTTCTTTTCTTTTTTTACTTTCTTAAAAAGTATCTGTTCATGCACCGTTAATTATGTATGCGATTAATTTCTATTAATTAATTACAGAGTATGTAATTAATTAGATAAATTGTTTTAATCGATTGACAGCCCTAGTTTTTACATTCTATGATTTTCACCCATCTGAATTACTGTTTGAAAAGCTGGCCAACAATGGCACACTGAAACCACTTGAATCACTATACAAACAAGCCATGAAAATCATTTCCAACATTGCTTTATTTTGAAGA
Source organism: Zingel zingel (assembly GCA_023566125.1). Lineage (NCBI taxonomy): Eukaryota > Metazoa > Chordata > Actinopteri > Perciformes > Percidae > Zingel > Zingel zingel. The sequence goes on from CM042318.1 coordinate 314,276, forward strand.
AGTACCAGCTTTTAAGCTGGGAATACCTAATGAAATATGTAAATGTGGACCAAACACTGGATGGGCAATACATATACATGTCAGCATTAACATTATTTATTATTCTGTTAGTTTGAGTCAACATGTATGAATTTTACTTATTGTTTCCCCCTAGTTTAATACTGATTTTATTGTTCTCAATGGCTGTCTGTTTTAAATTATATTTTTTTCACTTTATACCGTGCTGTTTTGCCTTGTTGTATATTTTTATGTTTTTCCGTTGTGTCTTGTTTTATGCTAAGTTATGACTTTGTTTTGTTGTTTTCTGTCTCTGTGATGCTTTATGCTAAATTTTTTTTTTGCTTGTGTTTTTTTTTTTTTTTTTTTGTATTTTAAAAAGCCTTTGTAAACATCGAAGGCAGGGGACTACAGATGAAAAATAGCCTTTTGGCTAAATCTGGCTTTTTTAACCCATGAGAAATCATGTGTTTTATTAATTTGTGCTGTCCCCTTCCATAAATAAACTAAACTCAAACTGCTTAAAGAGGAAGAGAGGAAGGGAGGAAAAGATGCGACAGAGAAACAATGTTGTAAAAGAACCAGTAGCTGTGTTAGAAACCGTTCCCTTTAACAGAAATAGTTCCCTACATAGTGTGTTTTTAGTGGAGTTTGAATTCTCCGCCGGTTGATTTCCTTCACTCTATAGTCCACAATAAAATACCCACAATGCACTACTAATCTGAGTGTACATATGACGTAGCTTTCTGGTTAACTTACTTTCATTTCACATCTCACCCATGTATTAGCTTTAAATTGCATTAATTTGCCTAACTTTGGATGTTTGTGTAACGGAGATAAAAGAATATAAAAGTTTGTTTTCTGTGTCTGCAGCTGATCCATAAACATGATTGAGTTTGAGTTTTGACTTCCTGAGACGCTTCGAGACTCGACACGCTCGACGCCTTCAAACCAAACTCAGTTTCCACATAAATGTTTGTAAAGTCTGTTATTCTAAAACATTTATTCAGGAAGCTGACAGCAGCAGTCTCTTTACATTTTGAAGTCTTCTTCTCTACAATATCCAGAGTTTATAAAGTCTCAACATCAGATGAAAAGGATTCCTTGTTGCAGATTTTAAGCTCCTTTCACACAGAGTCTGATTCATGAATCTGTTCAAAGGAAACTAACCCGAGTGTCCAGGATGGTTTAGTTGTTAGTTTCTCCATCCATCCCTGAGATTGTTCCCTCTCATCACATTATGTCTATTTTTTTAACATCTTTTCGCTTCCTTCAAGGTTTGGTTGTTTTTTAGTCTGATCTTTTAAGTCACTTTTTTTTTTACATTTCTATTGAGTTTTTTCAATGTTTTCCAAAATGGAGTGTGAAGCACACAGGATGGTTTAGTTATTCTGTCTCTTCTTAAAATGAGAAAACACAACAGGAAATAACCCAAAAAGAAAAACAGGTGCTAAGTTCTGCAGATTGTGTGTGGGTCTGAAGATCCGACAGTAGATGGAGAGAGATGTTGTGTTTTTATATTATTTGTTGATGATTAAATTTCCAAATTCTTAATTCTGTATTTATCAGAATCAGAATCAGAATCAGAAATACTTTAATAATCCCAGGGGGAAATTATATTTACTTAGAAATAAGTATGTTTCAGCACCCCAGACAGCTCCGTCTGTTACTGAACACAACTACAGTTTAAACACATATACACACACACACACACACACACTAACAGACACACACACACACACACACACACACACACACACACACACACACAGACACACACACACACACACACACACAGACACACATACTCACAAACACACAAACACACATACACACACACACACAGACACACATACTCACAAACACACAAACACACAGACACACACACTCACACACAGACACACACACACACACACACACACACACACACACACAAACACACACAGATCCACACAGACACACACACACACACACTACACAACTACAGTTTAAACCAGACTTCAGCACCGCGGACAGCTCCGTCTTTTACTGAACACGACAGTTTGAACACATACACACACACACACTCTCTCTTGTCTCACACACACACACACACACACACACACACTACACAACTACTTTTTAAATCAGACTTCAGCACCGCAGACAGCTCCGTCTGTTACTGAACACAACTACAGTTTAAACACACATACACACTCACACACACACACACACACACAGTATCTAAACGGTGTGCAGTGTGTTGCTATAGTTACTGTGTTGAAGGACACGTCTCCTCTTAATGGACTGAAACAACTCTGAGTTCAGTTTGGTCTGGTTAGGTTGGCGTGTCTCTGGTTTATTGGCTGTGTGAAAGCCAATCAGCAGAGACATTTCTGTAAACTTGTTCAACACACAAGGATGTGTGTTATGTTGTCTTTTATTCTCCATTGGCTGGAGACAGAATAACAATACCTCTGAACCAGCTTCTATTCAAAGATGCTCTGGATGCTCTGGCCAGTACAACATGGAGACTTTTCAGATTCATGAATCTAAAACATTTCTGCTCTACCTGATGTTCAGTGTGCTCAGTAACACACGGAGCTGTCCGTGGTGCTGAAGTCTTTCTTTCCCTCTGAACCTTTAGATCTGATTCATACAGGATCAGAAAGTAAAAACATCAGAACTAGAGGAAAACAGGAAAGAAATGAGCGATGTAAAAGATGATAGAATGATGTAGAAAAGAGTTGGACGGTTTAGAATGAAAGGCTGACAACTTACTCTTCTATTGTTGAAGATGAAAGAAATCTTTCAGAGTCATCCAGCCTGAAGAAACAAAGAGTCTCTGTGTCTGTGTGTGTGTGTGTGTGTGTGTGTGTGTGTGTGTGTGTGTGTGTGTGTGTGTGTGTGTGTGTGTGTGTGTGTGTGTGTGTTTCACAAATGTTTAATTTGACTAAAAATTAAATCCTTTACGTCCTCATAAACTGGACAATGAAACACTGAGATTTTTACAGAAACATAATGAACCATTGTCTGTATGAAAGGAATGACAGGGATGATGTAAAGATGTAGAAAACAGTTTTAATTTTAGAATGAGAAGTGTGTAATCTCTTACCTGGAACATGATCCTGTACTGATCCTCTGGACGTTTCACCAAACACATGTTACAGCCCATGGTGACCTCTGTCCTCTGTCCTCTTTATTCTCTGTCCTCTTTTTCCTCTGTCCTCTTTATCCTCTGTCCTCTGTCCTCTCTATCTTCCGTGCTCTCTATCCTCTGTCCTCTCTGTGTCCTCTCTCCTCTGTGTCCTTCAAAGTGAAGATAAACTGCAGATTCCAGAAAGATCTGAAGTTTGTAATCCGTGCAGACAAAGATCCTATATGGAGGAAGAATGCTTGTCGTTTCTGTAAATGTTGACCATAAATCCTGAGAGAAATCCGTCCAACAGTTCAGGAAGACGTTCCAGTGTTCAAACGTCTGCTGCTGTTCTCCAGGATTATATCACAGAAAACTATAACGTTATGAAAGAAACGTTAGGTCAGTTTTGAGTTTCAAACTGTCTCTGTGTCTCTTTGTCTATCTCTGTGTCTGTGTCTCTGTTTCTCTGTCTCGTTGTTTGTGTTGCTGTGTCGCTATGTCTCTGTGTCTCTTTGTCTCTGTGTCTCTTTGTCGCTGTATCTCTGTGTCTGTGTCTCTGTGTCTCTGTGTCTGTCTTTGTGTCTTTGTGTCTCTGCGTCTCTGAATGTCTGAAAGACAGACGCAGGAGGACATGTCTCACAGTGAGAATGAATGGATCAAAGTTAGTCTGTGTCTGCAGAGAGCAGCTTTAATGTGGAGAAAAGCTCACAGATGAACTAAACTAATATTGTTCTTCTGACTGATAGTGAAGATACTACTTTATTACCTGAATATCGCCTGTTGGTTTAAAGTCTACCCTGTTAAAATTAGTTTATAATTGACCTGCTCCCCTATCAAACCCTGATCTGAGAGATAAAAACAGTCTGTGCTTTATGTATTTAATAATTAAGAATACATCTCTAATGTCTGTGCTGTTAAACTCAACCCTAAACTCAACTTTATAAACTAAATCCTGAGAGTTTCTGCAGCGTTTGTATCATAAGTCTGTTAAAGTTAAGTTAGTCCTGTTGTTTCTGCTTTTATAAGTTGATTTGACTCAATATCTTTTTATATCTAAAATGTTTTAGAGCTGTTTTAACTCTCTTTCCAGATCGGCTTCTTATTCCCAACTTTACTCGCCTTTAAAGATTCCCGTCTGACAGATCTCCTGTGTGAAGTCTTACTTTAACATTTCAAGGCACTTGTTCTCGTTTCTCTCCCAACAAGAGGAAATAAGTTTTGAGTTTCTCTGGTTTTAAATAAATGTGACAAACTGCTCGTAGATTGACGGATGAACCAGAATAAATCTGTTGTTGTGCTTTGTTATTGCCGTCTCCTCGGTTTCTGGTTTGGCTCTCTTTTGGAGAAATGTTTTATTCTGAAATCAGCTGCAGGAACTCTTCAGAAACCTCCTTTAACTCTACCATCCTCCTCTCGTTGATTTTTATCAGTAACTATTTCCTGTTGCTTTAAAGACTTGTCTCTGAGCTGCACATGCATCTGGTATTTAGATCTTTTCTAACATTTACTGTTGCTCCAAAGATACATTAATATCTGGGAGACAAAGGTTGGCTGTTTGCAGAGGACAGAGTCTGCTCTCTCTGGTTTATTCTCTTTTGGAAAAAAGTTTTGTCTCAAATTAGCCACACAAACCCGCTGTATTTCCTGTTGCTTTAAAGACTCATCCCTGAGCTACACTTTGTCTGATAATCCGATCTTTGTTGCCCCAGAGATACCTTAATGTCTGAGGGACAAACGTTGGCTGTTTGCAGAGAACAGATTCTCGCTTACAGAAAGATGGCCGCCAGCCTGTTTCAGCTGCTGCTCCTGTCACTAAACACGATTCATCCAGTTAATGAGAGTCTCTCTGCAGCTGTTCTCTGTCTCCAACACATAACCAACATGTGGAAAGAACCACAGAGGAAAGAGGAGAGAAGAAACAAACTAGAGAATGAGATGGAGAGAAACAGGAAGCGAGGAAGATGGAGAGCTGTCGTCCCACAACTTCCTTACAATCTCTTTCCTTTGAGCAGAAAAGTTAAAGTGAAGTGAATTGTATGGTCTGTTTGAGCTGCAGATTTCCAGAAAGTCTCTTAGTTTGCCGGTAAAGACTCGACGGTGGTTTCAGAGACACCAGACACTGATAGCTCTGAAGTCTTTCTGGCTCGTTCCATCCGTTGCTGACCAGAATAAATCTGACGCCTGAACTGTTGAATCCCAGAAACCTTTCCCTCTGGCCGGTAATCCAGAGAGGGGAAGACGGTTTAGTTTGAGGAAACTTCAGCGTGAAACCGCTGCGTAATCTACCAGAATCCTCCAGGAGAGGAAGGCAGACTGAAAACTAGATCCTCTTCTCTCTTCCTCTCTCTCTCTCTCTCTCTCTCTCTCCCTTCATCCCTCCGTTTGCTCTGCTGCTCCGGCAGTTCTGTGAAGGTAAAAGCTGGATTAGTCTCGCTCCTCCCCATAGACAGAAACACACATACACACAGACACACAGACAGAGACACAGACACAGAGACACACAGACACACAGACAGGGACAGAGACAGAGACACACAGACAAGGACAGAGACAGAGACACACAGACACACAGACACACAGACAGGGACAGAGACATAGAGACACAGAGAGACACAGAGACACACAGACACAGAGACACAGACAGGGACAGAGACAGAGACATAGAGACACACAGAGACACAGAGACACACAGACAGGGACAGAGACAGAGACATAGAGACACACAGAGACACAGAGACACACAGAGACACAGAGACACACAGAGACACAGAGAGACACAGAGACACACAGAGACACAGACACACAGACACACAGACACAGAGACACACAGAAACAGAGACACAGACACAGAGACACACAGACAGGGACAGAGACAGCGACATAGAGACACAGAGACACACACAGACACAGACACAGAGACACACACAGACACAGAGAGACACAGAGACAAGGACAGAGACAGAGACACACAGAGACACAGACACAGAGACAGACACAGAGACACAGAGACAGGGACAGAGACAGAAACACACAGACACACACAGAGAGACACAGAGACACACAAACAGGGACAGAGACAGAGAGACACAGAGACACAGAGACACAGCGATACACAGAGACAGAGACACAGAGAGACACAGAGACACAGACACTGAGAGACACTGAGAGACACAGAGACACAGACACAGAGACACAGAGACACAGAGAGACACAGAGAGACACAGACACAGAGAGACATAGAGACAGAGAGACACAGAGACAGACACAGAGACACAGACACAGCGAGACACAGAGACACAGACAGACACAGAGACACAGAGGTTTTATACACTGGCCTGGTAGTTTGGGCTGATTTCAACAAGAATCTGTTAGCTTTCCTCCCATTTCACAGATGTTAACTCCAGCGTGTGTCAGAGAAGACGACGCTTCACAAACACTCATCTTCCATTTCTACGTCTTTTTTTCTTTCTGAAACTCTTGTTTCCTTAAAACGAGAGAAGGAATCTACCAGAGCAGGGACAAACTAGTTCAAATCTTCTTACTGCAGTTGCCTTTTTTAAACATTTTAAATTACAGAGAAATGACCAGATAAGAAGCAAATGTTTTAACTACACATCTGGAAGTAGAAATCTAAACTCCCTGTTGCTGCTAGGAAATAAATCAGCTGAAATTATATTATTTGAAATCTCTTTCAAAGATCCGAGCTTCACCTCTCCAGATGTTTCAGGAGCCATTCAGAGGGGGATTCCCCTGGAGAATCAGCATGCCATCCGCCCACAGAAGCTGATGCTCGTCTCCACTTTCCCTCCTTCCGTCCTTTCTTCCTTCCTTCCCTCTGTCCCTCCCTCCTTCCTTCCTTCCCTCCCTCAGGACACCGACCCAGACGCAGTGTTTCCTCCCGTTGGAGCCTCCTGTCCTCTCTGTCCACAGATGAACGATGAGACGCAGGATCAGGAGTCAGCCGCTTGCTACTCTGCTCTCTCTTCTTCTGTAGCTTCCTCTCAGCACTGAACAACTGCAGCCTCCACCACAGCCAATCACAGCAGCCAATCACAGCAGCCAATCACAGCAGCCTCCTCCCTCTCCCCTCTCCTCCTCCCTTCCCCCCTTTCTGAATCCCTGCTCCTCCTCCATTCCTCTCTCTCTCTCTCTCTCTCTCTCTCTCTCTCTCTCTCTCTCTCTCTCTCTCTCTGATTGTTCTCCACCTGTTCCTTCTTCTCTCTTTGTGTTTTTCTGCTTTCACGTTTAAAACTAAACATGTTTCTGTACATCCTGCACTCCTCCTAAATGTTACATAGTTATATGTGTGTTATTCACTTCTGTATGTATTGTATGTTTATTTCATATTAATGTTAAAACATGTTTATGTATGCACCAACAACCAAGGTATATCCCTAGTAGGTGGTAGTACATTTTTTTCTCTTTCTGATTCTGATTGTTCTTCACCTGTTCACTACGGTGGCCCTGAGTTTCAAATCCCCCAACACGACCCGGTCGGTACATCCTGGACACTGATCCTCGTCCTGATTGGTTGCACTGTCTCTCATTTACAAATGGGTCCCCGTACGTTATGATAGTTTATTTTTTCATTTGAACCATGAAACAATCAAAACACATGAAGAAATCAGAGCTGTATTTCTGATTTTGGTTTCTGATTTCAAAAACAAAAAAAAAATGACATAATAAGAGGATGTTACAGAATGTTCTACACGCTTGGCTTTTATTGTGAAATATTTTTGCTTCCGAGTCACCTCACCCTACTTTTGTGATGTAATTCTTCAAACGAAGAAAAGAAAAAAGGAATTTGCTAAAAACCTAAATCAGAGTCTTATGAGTCTGAAACCAAAAATGGAAATACAAAGAAGAAAAATGCTATTTCTGTTTGATTGTTTCATGGTTCAAATGAAAAAAGAAACTATCAAAATGTACGGGGACCCATTTGTAAATGACAGACAACCAATCAGGACGAGGATCAGTGTCCAGGATGTACCTTTCCATTTAAAGGGGTTATAGAATGATTATATAGGGTATTTCACACTGTTCCTTAAGGAATGAATATTTAGATGAGCTGTGCACTGATTGGTTGGTTTACAACGAGGCAATGCTGGGA